>JANRMT010062845.1:15794752-15810053 GCA_026402145.1 Polypterus bichir lapradei | reverse complement strand
TGTGTGTGTGTGTGTGTATATATATATATATATATATATATATATATATATATATATATATATGTGTGTGTGTGTATATTTATAAAATATATTTATATTTTTATATTATATTTATATATTTTATTGGACATGAACCCAGCATATGCAGGCTTAAAAAGAAGAACATCCACATATTAAGTAATTATGACCAACACCCTCTGAACCCCACCTCATCATTCCAACCGTCCCTTACATCCACCTACCCCTTCTTCCTCACTTGCTATCTATTGCCTTTAATTTCTTTATGTCTAATCATTTTCTCCTGATGATGACTCCTGGTAGGGTTTAAAGCTTAGGAATAAAAAATATTTTAAGATACGCGACTCATCTTCTCCCTCTGCGGATTTCTAGCTACAAATGTGCCAACCGTATCCCAGACATTTGATTTTATATTCATATATGTTGTTATTGTGAATTTCCCCTTGGGGATTAATAAAGTATCTATCTATCTATCTATCTATCGCCAGGCATGTGCTCTTAGGGAGTGTCTTCAAGGCTCTCAGATCTCCACTAATTCTCCTCTAGACAGAGAGGGGGCGCTGTTGCTTTCTTTTTCTTCACTTCAACCCGCAGAGCAGAAGGCTCTGGACCAGAAAACAACTGACGTGACTTCCATGACCTCACTGAACATCCAGCCTCCTCCACCCAGAACCATACTTAACCCGTGGCAAACCCCGCAAGTAGTCGTTTGTGGGACGAAGCCAGATCTGGAGATACCATCTTTTTCCTCCAGACACAATTTCCCAACAATTGTTATTATTTTTCATCATAGAATGGTCACATCTCTAGTAGCTTTGCCTGTAAAATGAAGTTCACCTGGCTGGTTCTCTGACACTTTGAGATGTTGTGCTGTTTATTATCTCTTACTCTTTGTATTTACAGTATATACAGGGTGTGGTCCTAAAGTTTTGAATTTGACCCTTAAGGAATTATTACATGATGCTGATTTTGTAAGGTTAGCTCCCATGTATGTTTATTACAAGTTTCAAGCATTTGTGTTTGCAAGACAGGAAGTGTGTGGTTTGCATATCTAGATCATTTTAAATCATTGCACATTGTTGTCTGTCACACACATACGCATGGAAGGCAGTCGATGGAGTTAACTAAAGAGAAAGATAAGATGCACGGGGGGTTGATGATGTGCACTAATGCCTTTTCTTCTTTCTCTGCAGACCCTCAGAAGAAAAGTCCTCCTGATACCCTCATTTCTGGCCCCGAAGATGACCTCCCTTCCGTCTCCTACCCTAAAAACAGACCCCTTCCTGCCATTCCTCTCTAAAACTGACATGCTGCCTAAAACAGTTTAATTCAGTTGTGGACTCATGGAGTTGTTTTCTTGCCTTATTATTTAAGTACAAGCTGTGTAAGCCCTGCTGTAAAAAGCACGGGGTCCTAGAAACTATTGAAATTGTCAGTAACAAAATTGAAAGGAACTACTCTGGGCATCTGTCTCCTAGGAGGTTTCGTTTTGCTGATGTGCTGGCATCACTTGTGTGTTAGCGGCTAAGTGAGTTTGTCTTTCTTCAGATGTTCAATTTTGCCGAAGTGCTCACCTCGTTTCTGTATTAGCGGCTAAGCGAGTGACTCTTACTTCTGAGGTTTCGTTTTACCGACATGCTCACCTCACTTGTTTATTAGCGGCAAAGCGACTTTGTCTTTCTTCAGAGATTTTGTTTTGTCGATGTGCTAGCATTTGTTGGTGCATTAACAACTAAGCGACTTTGTCTTCCTTTGGAGATTTCGTTTTGTCGACGTGCTCACCTCACTTGTTTATTAGAGGCTTAATGTCTTTGTCTTTCTTTGGAGGTTTCGATTTGCCAATGTGCTCGCCTTGCTTCTGTATTAGCGGCTAAGTGAGTGACTCTTTCTTTGGAGGTTTCAATTTGCCAACGTGCTGGCCTCGCTTGTGTATCCTCTCACTTTTGGGCCAGACAGACAGACAGACACACTTCGATGCATAGACGTTTGTATATAAGATATGGGGGGCTACCCAACAAACCTTTTAAAGAGCAAGAAAAGGGAGGTCAAGGCTAAGCAAATACCTTGTATGAGAGAGAAGCTGAGAGGGTGAATGGTGCAGTCCGAGGACTTCTTTATAGCATCATCATCATCTGAAAGGAGACATCGCCTGTACTGTACATGACTCGACCACATCACACGCACCACCCATCTAAGGCCATGCCATTCTTCAGTGCCACAATCCTGGCAGCCACCCAGTGCTGCCCGCTAAAGCACGCCCTCCACTTTCCCGAGTTCTGTGCCCACGATTTCGTTACTAACAGTCTCCACACGCGCTTGTGTAATCTGATTAGAGAAATGCGCCTCCAAATCTCCACGCAGTTTACCTCAAAATGTTGGCTTCACGATACTTGGGGAATTCCCAGAATGTATTAATCATGTCTGCCATCATGGTGAGCACTGAAGCCAGCAGTGCAGTATAAAACAGAGCCTTTCAGAAAAATTCATTTCAAATCCCAAAGTGTGCAATAAATGAATTTTAAAGTTTCCCCCCAACTTACAAGATACATTCAAAAACATTTGCCTTAAAAACGGCCCTTGGGAATTCATAACATTTCACTGGCACTTCTGTTCATCAAATTGGGCAATTATACTCACTTTGGCCTCGGTTGAACTCCCCGAAGTGCCGCGCCGTTTGACGGAGTGTGCAAGGAGTCATCGAGCTGGTAGCCTAATGATGATGCCCTGTTCACTCCGTTCTCTACTCATGTTAACACAAACCTTTTTCTTTTCTCTCTCCACGGTATGGGGAACAGATTATTGAAGGCTATGTTTTAAATGTTTGAACTTGCATCGCTCACCACTCTCATCAGAAAATCTTTAGATTGACGATCACCTTTGACGAATCACATCTGGATGAGCGATTGGGACAATTTAGCTGTTAGTCTAGCAAATGAGCTCGCTCGACTGAGTGGTCGCCCCTCGTTTGTCAAACTTCTTAAGTTCTCATCTCCTTACGCATTCAACATTCAATAAAATGTCCGGCTTGCTAGTTCAATCACCAATGAAATTATCACCACACGTTAGCTCTACATCAGGGGAATCCAACTCCGGTCCTGGTAGGCCACAGTGGCTTTCATTCTAACTGTCTTCTTAATTAGTGAGTTGTTTTTGCTGCTGATTCACTTGTTTTGCCTCAGTTTTAATTGATGTGACTCCATACACCCTTAATTGTTTCCTTTTTCCTTAATGAGCAGCCAAACAATAATGAGACACAAAACGAGCCGCCACATGACCACCTCACCTGAGAATAAAGAAAGGTGAAGGTCTCGGCCATGTTGGTCTGCTCAGGTCACCAAAACATCTTGATGGTGGTCTTAGAAAAAAACGAAAAATCAACAGAGAACAGTCTCAAGTCATGATATTCAATAACGACTTTAATTAACAGCACGACTCGGCTTCTCATTAAGAAATTTGTTGGAGAGAAATTGGCCGGAGTTTGACGTTCCAATTTAGTCGGTCATCTGTTGGTTTGTTTCACATCTCAATTCTGTTTGGCTGCCATTTAATGAAGAAACAAATTAATCCTTAAAAATAGGGCTATTAAAATGAAGGGAAAAGGAGTTAATTAGTAATGAAAACTGCTCACTGATTAGAAAAAGGGTTAGAATGAAAACCGGCAGCCACTGCGGCCCACCAGGACCGGAGTTGGACACCCCTGCTCTACATGGTGCTTTGGAACATTCATTTGGTGACCGGCAATGCCGCTTTACTTACAGATCACCAGCATAATAAAGCGGAACGGTCCATTTTTATGACACTCCGTACCGACTTACAAATGGCCATGCGCAGTTATCAGAAATAAATTCACACCATTAGTCACCAGGCAAGAAATGAAGAAAATGAGAGCCGACTGATGAATTAGATCTCAAATCTGAGAATGTGCAAATAAAACAAATGGCGAGGAGCATCTCTGATATTTCACAAGTTCTACCCGCTTGCATGGTTGGCTTCCCCGCTCACATTGGTGGCAGCTGTGAATGTCTTTTTAGGTAAATGCAATGCAGAATTGGAACGAGTCGGTTGGATCGGATGGCACAGATGTTTGAAATTTTGCATTCATTATATTTATTTATGCATGCCAAAGACACTCACTCAGTCTAATAATAAAGCAACAAATTACAGTTCATACTGAGATCAAAATGATCTGTGAAAATGGGCCCAGTGAGTGTGGGTGTGTGTGTGTGTGTGGGTGAGGCACTGGCACATTGTCCAGAGTTGTTAGGCACTTTGTGCCCAAGGCTACCAGGATTAGGCTCTAGCCACCATGGGACCCTAGAATTAAGAAGGTTAGTTATGCATACATTTTAGAGCGAGAATGTGCACGACTGATTGATGTATTTATGGCATTTCTTCATCTATATTTGCAGTAGTACCTCTAGCATTTCATCCATTTTCTTTATTGATTATGTCAGTGTTTCCCAATATTTGGACCGTGACCGACTCCAGATGAAACAAAGCCAACTACTCTGATTATCAGACTCAGTTCACAGCAGCAGTATTGCAGGTGGATCACGGCCGATCTTCGATGACCTCCCCAACCCTCCACTCCGGACTCAATTCGCCAAGGAGGAAACATATTGACAATCGCACTCGATTTATCTAATGCTCTGATGCTCGGGTGATTACATGGGAACCCCCTCCCCCCCATACCAATCCCACCCTCTTTGACAATCATGTACAATTCACCAAGGAGAACCCACCTACTCTTCCCAGCTCAGATGATCAATTCATGGACGGGCAAGGGCAGGTCACGAACACACTGGCATGTGAAAAAGACTGGGTCATGACACCAGAAAGGATGGGGATTAGGGTTCTAATTTAATCAAGTTACCCCCTCACGCTTTATGAACAAACTAGGAAATGGACTGGAGAAAATGACAAAAATAAGTGAAAACCAAAGCATGAGCAGGGTAGTGCGGCAGTTCAAGCAACCGTTGCTTTTCAGGTTGAGTGCCTGAGTGATGAATTAAAATGTCTTTGTTTTTGTCGTCTTTGAATTATAGTTTTTTGTATTTTTATGTAATGTCAATTTTATTTCTAATTTCTTATTTATGTTTTGTTTTTTATAAGTTCACCTATAGGGTGGTCCAGATCTAATTATGCAATTTTCATTACGCTATAACTTATTAAGTTTTTTACATAGAAAATCACCTGAAAAATCCCAGACTATCGAGAAGTGTGCGAACTGACGACATGAAGAATTGTCTTCGCGCTGAACTGGAATCGTCCCCACATAAATCAAAGTCATCCAGACGATCAGGATCTGCATAATTAGATCTGGACCACCCTGTATGTTCCTTATACTTTGTGGGTGGAGCCCCAGGAGGCGGGACCACCCTGACATCACCCCTCTTAAGCCTTCCCTCTGGCTCTTTAAGTCACTGCTCTTGTGTGAAGTTTGTTTGGATGTTCTTGGTTTTTGATAATTTTCTATGCTGGTTCACGGATCTTGTCATGGTTTAATGGAACTTTTGTTTCTTCTAGAATACAAGAAAGTTTTTCTAATACATGCTGAAATGAACATGACTAAATATGAAGATATAAAAACAACACACAAAACATCTGCTCACAGTCCACGCCCAAATCAACATGGGTCCTCCATTGCAGGGATGTGGTGAAGAGGGGTCAACCCTAGAAGCTGGCAGGAATCAACTGTACAGAGCGCGCATACACACACACACACACTCACGGGCACACTGGGTCAGTGGCGATACTCTGATTATCCTAACGTACACAGCTTTGGTATGTGGGAGCAGAACAGAGAAGCCCAATCTCCCAAAATTCTGTGGATTGAGCACAAATTTTGACTTTCCAAGAACAATAACAATAATTCATAACATTTATATAGTGCTTTTCTCACTACTCAAAGTGTTTTATATAGTGAGTGGGAAGCCACTTCAAGACTACTTACGTGTGGCATCCACCTGAATGATGCAACAGCAGCCATTATTATGCCAGTCCTGTTACTGTAGGTGGTGAAGTGGTGAGAGAGAGAGCCAGTTAGAGATGGGGATGATTAATAGACCAGAATGACTGGGCCGTGGTGGGCAGTTTAGCCAGGACATCAGGATACACCCTACGCTTCATGAAGGATGCCCAGGGATCTTTTATAACCACTGAGAGAGGACACTGGTTTTATGTCTCATCAGAAGGACAGCATAGTGTTCCCGTCAGGGTACCACAGGGTAAACACTTCTGTTGGCCTCACCACCACCTCTTACAGCAGCAACCCAAGCTTTTCCCATATGGTCTCCCAAACCAAGTCCTGGCCAGGCCCTAACAGGCTTAGCTTCAGATGGGTCTGAAGTTCTGAAGTGCAGGTGGTTTTGGTTAAAAGAATCACCCCACACATCTCCAAAGTATCCAAGTTTAAGGATGTACTTTTACTCAAGCCTGTGCGACACCTGTGACGCCACTGGAGTGATGGCGAAATGTTAATCCAAACCTCTCTGACGTATTTGATGTTTATGGACATACTTAGGCTGCAGTCTGTGGGCCGTCTGTGACATCACCAGAGTGATGGTGGAAGGTCACTCCAAACCTCTCCAAAGTACCTGAGCTTTACCGATGTACTTATGCTCAAGTCTTTCAAATACTAGCCGTTGTTTTGATCTTTGATCTGTGATGTCATCTGTTGAATTTTGCTCTGTACTTGTAATTTTTCTACTGCACTATTATGCTGTACTAAGGATGACTTGTGTTCTGTTCTATGTATTGTGTTGTGGTGACCCCCATTCTTTTTGACACCCACTGCATGCCCAGCCTACCTGGAAAGGGGTCTCTCTCTCTCTCTCTCTGAATTGCCTTTCCCGAGGGTTCTTCCATTTTTTTCCCTACAAGGGTTTTTAGGAGTTTTTTGTTGTCAAGGCTGGGGGGCTGTCAAGAGGCAGGGCCTGTTAAAGCCCGTTGCTGAACTTCTTGTGTGATTTTGGGCTCTACAAAAACAAATTGAATTGTCTTGCCTTGCCTTGTCCTGTCTTGTCTTGTCTTGTCTATTTTGCCCTCATTTCTGATGAATCATTTTTGATTTTGTTCCCATTTAGTTTGAAAGGTAGGACCGACTTTAGCTTAATGTTTGACTGTATGTAACAGGTGTTTAAAATAACGAGTTTAGTCGTTTGGAGCTTCACCAAATCCTGCTAACCTTCATTGTGTTGTATGTTTTCCTGTTGTGTTCCTGTTATATTTCCCTACTCCGTTTATTGTGTTGATGTTACGTCACCCGTGTGAGCCTCTCCCAGTATTCGTTGTGTTACTGTGACAGGAGGTAAGCGCGCTGTTATTCTCTGTATAGTAAAATTAATAATTGCTTGAGTTCAATTTTTTTGCATGTGACAGTAATTGTAATATATTTTTTGTAGTATACTGTTGTTGTTTTGAGATGTTTTGAATGCTTTTCTATTAATTTTGGTTATGCGTTAATGTGAGCGTTCAACGGCCTTTCCACATGCTTTTTTTTTTTGTTCTTGTTAATTGGAGGAATCACAGAGCTTGAATAGTCATTTTATATTTTCTCTGTTTTAATATTTCAGGTATGTTATTTTTTTTTTTATTTTTATACTGAGCTGTGCGTGGACATGTATGACGTTGCAATTTAGCATGGATTGCAGTATTCATTGTGTTACTGCGAGAGGAGAGCTTGAATAGTCACTTTTTTATGTTCTCGGTTTTCATATTTCCGACTGTTAATAATAAAAAAAGAAAGACCTCAATCAATAATCAAGGTGTTTGCATTGCTCCTTCGTGGTGGTTTGTACGGACGTTGCATACGTATCACAACGCAGAAGCTTTAAGGGTTAACCGAATCCAAGGGGCAGGACGCAGCAGTATGGGGTGCATGGAGGAGACCACTTACATACACCTACTGTATCTCCGGACCCCCCACATTAAAAACCTTTCCTGTCCCACCCTGGGTCAGCATACTAATGAGGATAACTTTCAAACGCCACACAGACAGCCAACATCCTGAGACAGTGGACACTGAATATAAGAAACAGCAGAGCTGGGGGTGTCCATTTATTTGCAGGGTTGGATTTTGTTGTTCCCTGGAGCACACAGAGCAAGTACTCATAATGAGGAATTCTTACCGTAGTCGCATTTCAATATCCGGTGCATACCTTTGCATGCTGGCATCGTTCCACTCCAGGTCCCATTGCTGGTGCACGTCCGTATGTTTGAAAGTTTTGGTTCCATCGTGTATCCTTGTTGACACGTGAAGGTCACGTTTTGTCCGACTGAAAATTCCTCTCCATATCTCATTCCGTTTGCTGGTATTCCAGGATCTCCACAACTGATTACTACAAAGGAAACATGTAACAAACATCATAAGGAAACGGGGGGAAAAAAAATGAGACCAGTGAATGGGTTAATTTATTTTTGTCATTTTCTTATTGCAATGCATTAATATTGAGTATTGAACAAAGGAGATGATTACACTCGGCTTTGAGACACATTATCTGCCGCACTGAAGTGCCTTATGTGAAGTAATCCTCAAGTGACTGGCTTTGAATTATTCAGATCTAACAATAATTGACTATCTTCTTAAATCAAAAAGAAAATTTTATTAGGAAATAAATTAACTGCTGCTTTTATTGGACATTCTGATCAGGCCTGTTACTGTCTTCATAAAGCTTAGTCATCCATCTCTTTTCTGAAGACAGTTTTTCTGTTTTATGGGTGTCTGCGTCTCTGCTGGATACCTGGGTTGATAACCAGAAGTCCAACCGTGGACGGGCTACCATGACACCACAGCTGGACGTTCTCAAAGGGTCGTGTCATGGCATCATCTGGCACAAGGGCAGAAACAGACCCTGGACAGGGTGCCATTTTATCACCTGGCACACACAGCAATGCTCACACAGCTCTTGTCAATGAAGTTAAGGCGTAAGTCTTTGGGATGTGGGATGAGTACACGGATCACAACCTAAACGTGCAGATGCCTCACAGGGTGCACCATGACTAAGGAACTGAGATGAAAACCTTAACACCATGAGGCAGTGGTGCTAACCGCTTGGCCCATTTAAAAATCTCCCAAATTAAATCAATGCGCACATCCTTGAAATACAGGAGGGGAAGAGTAACCAGAAATAAAACCCACACGAATACTGGGAGACCACCAGGAGCTCAACTCAGGAACCAAAGTCACTGGAGGCGAACATCTTTCTTTACAGAAATGTGAGAAAATGTCAAACCATTTTTAAACAGTGAAAGCCCCCTATAGTTTGCCCAGTTCTACACAAAGACCCAAAAAGTTTAAAAATAAAGCTACTTCCATCAATCCATCCATCTTTTAAAACACTTACTTCACTACAATGTCATAGAGAGCTGAAAGTAACCCTGCTTGCATTTGTACCCCAAGACCTAAGTAAACTAAGCAGTTGCAGGGGTCCTCACATCCACCAGGGGGCCCGCCACCCGCTCAGCCTCTTAACGAAAAGGAGAAAAGTTGACAAATGACAAGTAGGCTCTGGAGTCGGCGAGTGTGTGCTGCGGTCATGCGCTCAGTCGGTCGTGTTCAACAATCCAAACGGGACCCTCACTCCTTCTAAGGGGGACAATCACCAAACCCTAACCGGTGGTCTTTGATCACACCGATTACTCCTTTCCTAGTTGACGCTCCATGCTCTTGTGAGACCTTCTGGTGTAACTGTACCAAGGGGCCTCCATGCTTTATTTAGCAAGCAGCACTGCCCGGCAACATTGGGCCTTGGGGGGGTTCACTCTGGATGGGACACTTGGTCTTATTGACTTGCTCCATTGTGATAGTTGGCCAATAATTCTATTATTGATTAAAGCTGTGCTGCTACAGAGGCTGACGTGCCACAAAAAAAGTACCAAGGACTGTGAGCCAATTTAAAGTAGCAATAAATGAGTAATAAAATCATCTTTCTTTGTTTATTTATTTACATGTGTACGTGTGTATTATGCATATGAAGGATGGTTGTGACTCCGCATGAACCTGAAATGTCACAACGGCTGGGCAGACAGACGGATTTATGGATGGATAGCACAGCAGTCTTTTCAGGAAATACGTGGAGATACACTTTACATCGGTCAGGAGAGATAAATGAATTTAAACAGGACAACAAGCAACACTTGACATGACAGATAGTTGATCATTTCTTCTGTAAGTTAAATGCTTTTCTTTCATTATTCAAAAAACATCGGCACTGTTAAAGATGACTGCCTCCCTTTACTGAAATAATCCCACCCTGACTTACTCGTGCAATTAGGCAGACTCCCAGTCCACGTCCCATTAGCTGTGCACTGGCGAACCGATGAACCGGACAGCATGTAGCCTTCCATACAGGAGTAAATGGCCGAGTGCGAGTAGGTAGTTCCATCGATACGAAAAACACGGCCATTTGTAGGGGTCCCCGGATTTCCACATTGGATAGCTGGGACAGATGTGACAGCAACAGATACTGCATCAGAACATTTATTTAAGGATATAACTCTATATAATTTATAATTAAATATATATATGACAAAAATAGGGCAGGAGACCGGATATACTTAGAACTGTCTGTACAATTAGCAAAACATAATAAGAAATGAAGGAAAACTGAACTAACAAAGGGAACCGTTGAGTAAGCGACAATAAACACACACGCCGCTTAATACTGAATGTATTAAGTAAATAATTAATTTAAAAAATATATTACAAGAGTTTCTTTAAAAAGTGCTTTTTTTTTCATTTTACACCTTCATCTCTCAAAAACTGGAAATGGCAGAGCAACTCTTTAACTAGATTTGGATTCCAGCACCCTCTGATCTCTAAAGAATGCCTAAAATGTTTGATGGAAGCAAAACAAAATCGTTTTTTGCAGATGGCTGCAGTGGCGTAGCGTAGTGGGGGCGGCAAAGAATTACTGTATTTTTTAGTCTTTTAAATTGAAATACCTAAATAAGGGGGCGGCGAAATTTTCCTCCGCCCCGGGCGGCTGACACCCACGCTACGCCACTGGATGGCTGTAAATATTGTGTTGTAGCTCACTGGTTTCCCTACGGAATTCAGCCTTCTGATACAAAAATAATACATCAGAACACGTCAATGCATCGGTACGGCAAAAAGTAAAACAGCAAACTTTACTAAGAAGCCGATACTTGCCATGACATTTCATTACCTTTACATTCTGGCTGTCGACCCGACCAGGTCCCATTCGGGAAACACATCCTTTCAGATGATCCATGGAGAATGTACCCCGTATCACAAGTAAAACGTACTTTACTTCTGACTTTAAGATCACTCTCCTCTCTGTTACCATGGGCAGGAGAACCTGGGTCGCCACAATATCCTGAAAGATCACCTGAAGGAACACACAAAACACAAGTAAATCAGTGCGACAGACAAACAGATAGATAGATAGCGTAGTTGGCAGGATTAGATAGATAGCTAGATATGTACAGTAATATATGAGGATCACCATTCTGTGCCCCAACCATTCATCTTTGTTTCTGTTTTTATTACAGTACATTATCTATTTATCATATAGTGCCTTATCTATCTATTGTGATGGAAGGAAAGGATTGGTTGGCATCTCAGCTGGGTTAGGAGAAGCCCCTATATTGAATGGAGACCATTGGTAAATGGGTTTCCTGGCTGAGTGGGATGCCTCTCATATCTATCTGTCTATTTATCTATAATTATATAGTGCCATTCACATCTATTTACAGCAGGGGTGTCAGACTCCGGTCCTGGAGGGCCCCAGTGGCTACAGGTTTTCATTCTAACCCTTTCCTTAATTAGTGGCCTGTTTTTGCGCCTAAGTAATTTGTTTTGAATTTATTTGATTTGACCTGCTCATGAAGACTCAGACCCCTTAATTGTTTCTTTTTTCTTAATTAGCAGCCAAACAACAGTGAGATACAAAAAGAGCCAAAACATGGCCAACATTGTTGATCATACAATATCTGAAAAGAAAGAAAGGTGAAGGTCTCAGGAATGAGGATCTGCTCAGGTCCACAAAACATTTCATCAGAGCTCTCAGAAAAGAGAAAATCAACAATGTCAGAAATGTCTGCTAATGCGCCACGAGAGTAGCAACAAGCCACAGAATTAAAGAACGAGTTTAATTAACGCTAAGAATCGGAGAATAATTGAGCAACTGGTTGGAATGAAATTGGTTGGAGTTTGAGGCCCTGACTTAGTTGGTCTTCTGTTGGATCACTCATTTCACATTTGATTTCTGTTTGGGTGCCATTTAAGGAAAGAAATGAAGCAGAGGAACAATGAAGAAATTCAGGGTAACAAATCTTAAAAAACAATTAAAATGAATTCAAAAGAAGATAATTAGCAGCAAAAACAGGTCACTAATTAAGAAAAGGGTTAGAATGAAATCCTGCATCCACTGGTGCTCTCCAGGACTGGAGTTGGGAACCCCAGATATACAGTATATATGTATGTATGCATCTATCTATGAGATACAGTAGACTATTTGCTCATTTCACTTAATGGTACCATAGATGTATGGATTCTGTCACACACGTGCGAATAGAAGGACATTGTATGGACCAAGCAAAGGTAATTCCATGCCAGGCCAGGGGGTGGTGGGGTGCACTAAGCCTTCTTCTGTTATCTCTGCAGACCAGCTGCGAGAAAACCTGTCTGATTCAGAGTCGACGACGTCCCTTCCAGTTCCGGCGCCCAGAAGAATGTCACTTCTGGCACACAATCTGACATCAGAAGAACGTCACTTCCAGTTCCCTTACGTCACTTCCTGTCTGATCCCTTAAAGCCGCCATCTTTGCAAACCCTCAGCAGTTCTGTTTTGGACTCCATACTAAGAACATCTCTGTACAATTTAAAAGTCTTTTGCAGTCAGGAATAATATACGGGTGACTGCCCCAAAACCTTTTTAAGTGTGTCGAGTCTGTTCCTTTTACAATTCAAAGTATAAAAGTTTTCTAGAAAGGCTGACAATGTCCTTTTGTACCTGAGCAATGTGGCATTGGTGCACTCCAGTGTCCATTCAGCTGGCAGGTCCGTGTCGATTGTCCAATCAGAGCTCTTCCCCCAACACAAGAATAACGAACCGTTGATCCAAATGTAAACTTCTCACCAGTTAAGACCGCATTTGGCGGGGAACCAGGATTGCCACAATCAATAACTAGAAGAAAAATAAAAAGTCGTTTGTAAGTGTAAAGTATGACACCAATCATTAGTCAGATTAATAATTGTATTGACTGAACATGCCTTCTGTCATAAAATATTTACTAAGGATTGATCACTGATGAAGGAAATGGCAACAAATACATTAGACGCATAAGGATAATTAGTTCAGTCCTATGTTAACTTAAATGAATCAATGATTCATTTGGAAATAAAAGACGTCTACTTGTTAAATGGAATCTGAGCTCACTCAATACATTTGATAAAAAGCATACAGCAGCTAAAATCATTGAACTTTACATTTTCAGTCATGAACTCATCCATTGATTTTTTTTTTATACCTTACTTCCTGTATTAATTGTTAAATGTTGTAAAAAGAAAAGAAAATACACATTTGTGAAGCTTGAATAAGAATGGCACCTTCAATCGAGTCCCACTGGGGTGTCATTTTCTGTTCACCCGGCCAGCCGTGAGTAACGTCAGGTCAGTTCTCGAGGCTTCTTTACTATCACACTCACAGTCCCCCATAAACAAAGCTCTTTGTACTCTACGGTGGCACCAGAGTGGCAAAGGACACGGTTGGACCCCAGTAAATATAGCAGAGCGTGACCCACGGGTGAAGGGCCCGTCAGACAGGAAAGTCACAACAATCCTGGAGAAAAGCTCAGTGTGGTCCGCTAGGGTGGGTCCCTGGAGGAGGAGGATGAGGATGAGGATGAGTCGGACTGCTTTACCCTTTCAACCAACGTGAAAGACCCCAACTCAGGAGTGCAGGGGCTACCTGGGACCAGTAGGGGGTCTCTGGCTTGGTGTACGTAAGAGCCAATCATAGAAATTTAAACTCACAGAGTGTTTGTTTGATTCGTATAGAATATTAGTTTCTAAAAGCAACCTAGAATATAGCGTCGCCTTGACCCCCTGTAGTTAACGAGAAATCGAACTCTCCTGCCATATCTGAGAGTTAATTAAGTCAGTGTGTGTTTGGAATAGACTCTTTGCTAGCAAGGACTTGCAGTTTGTAAATGGGACAGGCATACCGTTTTCTGACCGTTTACAAATGGCAAACTTAAAAGAATCAAACAAGATATACTGTATACTGTAAGCTGTAAACAGAACTTTTCTTTTCTCTGCTATATCAACTTTTCCTCTATTGTCATGTAAACTGTTTTACCTTCAATTTTTCCACACTTATATTAACTTCACCTGTTTGTTGTCTGGTACAAATCTTGTAATCGATATTTAACCCACTTCCTATTGCCCAATTGACTTGAAATTTTCCACACTTACTCACTTCCGATGACAACACATGAATCAATGATCAGTTTCACTAACTGGTCAATTAATCCACGTTAATTAAGAAATGAAATTTCCATATGAGGAATAGTTTAAGATTTCACCAATAGATGGCGCTAGTAATGGATAGAAATATTAAAGGAAGTGGTAAATTATTGATTACAAAATTATACTAAAACAAACCCAAGACTAAAAAGTTGAAAATAATACGTACAGTACAGGCCAAAACTTTGGCCACACCTCCTCATTCAATGTGTTTTCTTTATTTTCATGACTGAAGGCATCAAAACTATGAATGTACACATGTGGAGTTATGTACTTAACAAAAAAAGGTGAACTAACTGAAAACATGTTTTCTATTCTAGTTTCTTCAAAATAGCCCCCCTTTGCTCTGATTACTGCTTTGCACACTCTTGGCATTCTCTCGATGAGCTTCAACAGGTAGTCGCCTGAAATGGTTTTCACTTCACAGGTGTGATATATCAGGGTTATTTAGTGGAATTTCTTGCTTTATCAATGGGGTTGGGACCAGCAGTTGTGTTGTGCAGAAGTCAGGTTAGTTGGACGATCATTTATTTTCAACAGGACAATGACCCCAAACACACCTCCAGGCTGTGTAAGGGCTATTTGACCAAGAAGGAGAGTGATGGAGTGCAGTAAATGGTCATGAAAAGAAAGAAAACACATTGAATGAGGAGGTGTCTCCAAACTTTTGGCCTGTACTGTATATATAAAAAATACTTTTCAAAAACCACACTTATATTAAGTGAAAAAGTGAGTGTACTAAAAAGTAAAAAATAAGTCTCTCATACATGACTCGTAAAATAATAGCGTGGG
>JANRMT010062845.1:15745468-15794652 GCA_026402145.1 Polypterus bichir lapradei | reverse complement strand
ATATATATATATATATATATATATATATATATATATATACACACACTAGCCAACCCACGGCATAGCATACACCGCATAATTATTTATTGATGGGTGAACACTTCCTGAAAGACACAGTTGTCCAAATGGGGTGGGTTTGAGGATACGACTGTGAACGAATGAAGAGATGGAACTCTGGAGAGAGCAACATACAACTGTCCGTGACTGAAAACTGGTTTTGGCAGATGCAGGCATATCTTTTTGAAAGTTTGGCCCTTTGCCTTATTAATTGTCATTGCAAACGGCAACCTAACTGGAAATTGTCTGCGTGTAAAAGTAAAAGGCAAATTTGAATCTGATGGGGTCAGGGAAATCCGGGGAATAAGGACAGTTTGTGAGGTAGCAGCTGCAATGGTTTTACACTCCAGTACATTGCAGTGAATGTTGGTAACGGGCAGGCGGGCAGGTGGGCAGGCCAACAAAAACACTATGCTCTTAGTATGGTAGGAATCAGGTTTTTGTAGACAAAGGTTTTCCCTGTTCCTGCAGGAGCATCTAAGAAGAAGCATGTTTGTCACGGATGGGAATCGCTGTATGCAGCGTGTAAAACAGTTTGCGAGGGTGGATGCGGGAGGAGGGTTAGACTTCGCTTGCGGGAAATTTTCATGTGTATCCCTGTCCTATGGTCTCTGTCTTGCGTGCCATGGTCGACTTAGTATATAAAAAAGCAGCCGGAACCGAAAAGAACAATGAAAAGTCAACGTGGCTCAGAGCTGCATGTGGACTGTAGCAGAGACGAAAGCGACTGAGGCGGTGTTTGGTGAGGGCACATGAGCAGGCAGTGTGCATGCCTCGAGAGCGACGGTGGACGCGGGAGGAGGGTTAGACTTGGCGGGCGGGGCTCTGTCGTGCGTATCCCATGGTCTTAGAGTTGGTGGGCGGGGCCCTGAGAGTTGGCGGGCGTGGCTCTGTCGTGCGTATCCCATGGTCGGCTGCTTAGTGAATTATATATATAGATATTTACTAAAGATTTGAAAAAAACAAAGATATTTTGTCTGTGGAATCCTTTCAATGTGTCAAGCCATTGCCTGATTCCCATGAAGCAAACTAAAGCTGCAGAACTTTGATAATTTGGATAAACACAGCTACCGTGTACTTCTACCCAAATGGGACAGGCAGCTGACCCAGGAAGTGATTTCAGTTCTTGGCCTGAGATAAAGCTTGAGGCCTCCTCAGATGACTATGCTGATTCAACCAATCAAGGGTTCAAATGGAAAGGCTCACTGGAGGAAGGAGGTAAAGTCAGCGTCGTACTGTAAGTGACAGAGGGGCGTGAAACGGATATCCGGGAGGTGAGCAAGTGAGCGAGAGGAGAACAAGGTTTCAAAACTGCAACTAGAAGGCCCAAGGGGAAGCTGGCTTTTTGTGTCCATTGTGCGTCTTTTCTTCTGCCAATTTATTGCTGTGTATTTGTTTGTAAATTAACAACTAGTGATGGGCGAAAAGCAGGCCAATTGTGATTCACACACAGTTTTGCAAAACCGACACTAACATTTGTTTCACAGTCGTGAAATGCGAAACTCACTAAAGCCTCGTTCACACGTCCGAGTTTAGCTGTGTTCTTTTTTTGACACTGCTTGATTCGGATCAGACCCGTTAAATCAGTTCGGTTTATGCCTCTCGTTCACATCGTCATGGAGGAGTGCGGTACGTTTTTTTTTTTTAAATGTGACATGTGACATAAATTTCCACACAAAGACACACCAGTTGTGCAGAGTGCTGGGTTTTCACCACAAGAACAATTTAGTACACGGAAACCGACACTACCCGCCATCACCCAGCAACCACCTTATCTTCTTCCGACTTTTTTAACTTGAGAATTTTATTTAAGGGTGAAATGACAAGCAGGCACTTGCAGACGGGACTAAACATCGTTCTCCTTGTGTCAACGGCACCAACTTTGCTATTCAATGTGTTTCACAAGGTTTTTTCTTTTTTGCCAAGCAAAACACTGTAAATTCAGCTTTTGCACGTCTCGTTTCGCTCATCACGATGACCAATACATTACACACATACGTACACACAAATGCAGAATTTCATTTTGACGTTTCTGAAAATTCATACAAACCGAATTGTGCCGGCAATGCTTGTTTTCATTTTTTGCAGTTGTGACGTAACGCATACCTCATTAGACTGCAAACACACAAACAGTCAAACTACTTACGGTACACAACTGAGTAGCATTCCCACTCACCCAGGCACTCCGGCAGTGGTTTATCCCAGTGACCAGTTGGCTGACAGGTCAGCACCGAAGAGCCAAACAGGACATATCCCGGATTGCAGTCATAAAAAACGACAGTTCCAAATGTAAAGTTTCCGTGTTCTATTTTACTTTCCCGAATGGAATTTGCTGGTATCCCAGGGTCGGAGCAGTTGACCACTGAAAAGCACAATGACAAGAAAACAATTTAACAAATCGCATCAAATGAATTCAATACTCGATCTAGTAAGATGCTACTGCAAAACAAAAAAAAAATAATAATAATCACAAAAGTAATAGGGCGGCATGGTGGCACAGTGGTTAGTGGTTAGCGTTTCTGCCTCGCAGTAAGGAGACCCAGGTTCACTTCCCCGGTCCTCCCATCA
The DNA here is from genome assembly GCA_026402145.1 of Polypterus bichir lapradei. Taxonomy (NCBI): domain Eukaryota; kingdom Metazoa; phylum Chordata; class Cladistia; order Polypteriformes; family Polypteridae; genus Polypterus; species Polypterus bichir. Next base: position 15,792,027 of record JANRMT010062845.1, on the reverse strand, counting down.
TGGAGTTTGCATGTTCTCCCCGTGTCTGTGTGGGTTTCATCCGGGTGCTCCGGTTTCCTCCCACAGTCCAAAGGTTAGGTGCATTGGCGGTCCTAAATTGTCCCTAGTGTGTGTGTGTGTGTGTGTGTGTGCCCTGCGGTGTGCTGGCACCCTGCCTGAGGTTTGATTCCTGGATCCAGCAGACTCCTGTGACCCTGTAGTTAGGATATAGCGGCCTGGATAATGGATGGATGGACAAAAGTAATAACATTAAATATAAATAGCGTATACAGTAGATTAAATGAAAAATTTGTGAAATAAATATCTGTTTATCCTGTAAGTGGTCAAGTGATAGAATTAGTACTTTATTTATTTACCATTCCTGTCAAATAGAATCATTTACGATTACGATTTATGATTCATCACCAGTTATATTCTAGCTGTACGCCGACCTCTTGTGGTTGCAACGTGAAGATTTTAAAGCCGCCACTGCTGCTGTGGCTGAATGAAACAGGAAGTGACAGGAAGTGACAGGAAGTAGAGGTAGCAGGAAGTGAGTGCAGCAGTAGCAGGTCCGGTGTCTTTGTTCCCTCAAACAATTCTTCTTCACGCCATCCTCTTTAGTCAGCCCTTGTAATTTATTATGCTTCCTAGTCATACTCGGGTCCCCAAGTGGCTGGACCAGGCCAAGGGGTCGCCCACGTAACCCCTGGCTGTGGCAGATAGAGGGTCATTTCCGGAGGGTGGGACTGGACCGCGTTGTCTGCCTGGGGGTGTTGCAAACCGGGATCCCAAGTAGTTTCGTCATGTAGTGGGTGTGGCAACACGCTGTACCAGTGCACGCTCCCCAACTTGACTTGACTAGTCATACATCCCTCATTTATGCGACTTTTGTGAAATTTTAAAGCAGACATTATATTTGCAACGTGTGAATTTGCTGAGCTCGTAACTACAGAAGCAGGCAGTACGTCCCTGATGTGAGTACTTATTAGTGTTTTGGGTGTGTTTGCTGTTACTGTCCCCCGCCCTTCATTTCATCTGATTAACCGTTCTCAGCATCACCCTGTGGCTCCGATGGTTTCTGCATGAAGGCGTTTGGCTCGCTGGATCACTGAGTAGCAGATTTGGTGAGGCCAGCACATCGGTTATTGACCCTCCTTCCTCTTCTCCTTCTCTTATACTGTGTGATGTCACTGCACCCCTTGTTGAAGTGTCTCAGCACGTCTATAATGTGAACCATCAACTAGAAGGACAACACATCCAGACCTCCACGATTTCACGACACATAAATGTAAGAGATGTCAAGAAGTGGCCCAAGGTCAATAAGTCTTTGAGTTTTCTGAAGTACTAAAGACAGCAGGTATCAACGGAGTTATGCTCACCTTTACAGATCGGAGGTGGGTGACTCCATTGCCGATTTGCCTGACACTGAGCTCTTGTTGGTCCTTGCATAATGTACCCAGTATTACAGGAAAACGTGATGACGTCGTTGAGATTGAAGCCATTTCCGCTCGTCTTTCCATAAATGGGGCTGCCAGGGTGGCCACAGCTGATAGCTGCACAAACACAAACAAACAGAACGTGTCGTCAGCACAAATACACAGAAGCGGAAACCTCAAAAGTGAACTGCCGCCTGGGCCTGCTGATTTCAAAGTCTTTGCTGATTTGATCTGCTAGGCGTCATTGTGAGGGATTGGGGGTTGGGTTACTGAAACTCCAATTCTGTTCTAAGCTTTTATTTTGAAAAGACTGCCAGAGATAAGGTGAACACAGGAAGGACTTTTATTATGGAAAGGAAGCTGATCATCCTGAGAAAGGGTGGAAAAAAAAAAATAAAAACTGGAAAAGAAAGGAGCGAGAGGAGACCTGGAAAGAAGGGTGCTGGGACTACACGTGAGGATTACAAAGGACGGCAAAGAATTACAAAGTGGTTGTGGAGTTGTAGGTGGAATGGAGGAGCTTCCAGATAACTAATATAATGGATTACACTTACTGGATGTTGCCTGACAAAGGAAAATAAAAACAAGCAGCATTGGATGGAGTTAAGAAAGTCCACAAGGAACGAATGAGATCAGCCCGGTTTTGTAATGAAAACGGAGACTATTCCCTTGGTCGGTGGAAACTAAGACTCCTTTTGCTTGATTTTAGTTAAACCTTGTACTTCTGTATCCATAGATATGGATGTCCCAGTGTTTGTAGTTATTGATGAATTCATTCTAGAATCCCAAATGTATTTTGGTTGTTTCACACTGTAAATGAAAGGAGTATATCATTTTTTTGAACATTCTTGGTGTGTTAGTAACTCAACTTGGGAACAGTTGATTGTTACATCCATACATTCGAAAAGTCTTCACACCGTCTTTGACATTTGAGCGTTTGCTTGTGGTGACCTTTGGGGACTTTGAGATAAAAGTCCAGACGGACTGAGTTTATTCATCGGGTGACAGAGGGTTTGAGAAGGAAGTTAAATGTTGGGAACAATTAAAGATTACTAAGCTCAACTCTCATAAGCCAAACTAGATTCTGCCACGACTCTAGCAAAAAGATATGAGGGAAAAACCGTTCTCCGAAAAATGTGTCTCAAGGTGAAGAACCTAATGGGGGACGCATTACATCTTCCTAGGCGGCTGGCTTGACAAATCTGAGATGGGTCTAACAGCAGTCCTCAGGACCTAGGAGGTCAGTCACAGAGTGCCCCCAACATCACGTCAACGTCCACGACGTCCGTCACGAAACACCCACTCCACAAACCCTAATCTTTGTAGCGGTGCTACATGATTAACGTTGTCATGAATATATTTTGTGCCGAGTCCTGTCTTTCGTAGCATTGACCTGTTTACATGGTCTCTCTGTGTCTATGTAAATATGGTCCCCTGGGAAACAAAGGGGGAAGGATAACACCGTGGAACCGTGGTCCCTCATGATAATTTGTCCTGTCAATCCTATCATCTGCATCCGAGGACATTCACTATTTAAACAGGAGGTCAAAAGAAGAGAAAGAGAAATCCTGTTTCGCTCTACCGACACTTCATTGCAGAGCCAGGAGAAAGCAGCGATCCTGATCACTGACACCTTTTTCGCTTGCCAAATTCAACACCTGACAACTGACATCAACCCCGGGGTTCTGGACTACGCCGACACACCGAGGATAAGCACAGTGAGACTGTTTTTTGTTGTTTGAGGACAGGAGCGAGCCATCACTTTCATCCATGTGTAATCGCCGTAGGACACTTTTCTAGTTGAACGAGGTTCACAAAAGTTATTCATCTTCCGTTTAATCTTCTGGACTTTTAGTCCTATCCAACACACTCAAGGGACATTTAAATCCGGGGCATCGCCAGCTTCAGCACTAATTGAGGGATTAGCTGCCCTCTCTGAGAAAGCAGATGGAAAAGTGGGGGGTCCACAATGGAGTTTTCATGGGGTCAAGGAACTGGGATGGGGTCTCTCTTGGAGTTTGGACACTGTAGACAGGGCACTGTTAGACCATTGAAAGAGGAGGAACAAAGACAGGGCTTGTGAACATTGGGAGCTAGAAACCTAATTGTCTTGGACAGGTAAGGGGAGAGCGACTCTCATTGATGGGGGGGCTGAACACCTGAGATCAAAAGCTAAAGCCCAGGAGCCCCCCTATGACTCTTACTGCAGTGTGAATTCTGTTAAACCCCATAGCACTGGCAGTCCACATCATTATACTGTAACTGCAGTAACTTTTGAAAGTTTCATTCAGAGGTTGGATGTCTGTTTATTTATGAAGGTCTCTCGAAATCCATTTTTCCTTAAATCCGTACATTTTCTAAATAACCAAGTAATTCTTTTAAGCGTGTTTAATTGCATTGTTTAAAGCCTGTTTGAGTTAATGGCTCTCAGTAGCGTAATTCTAGTCATGACAGATCGCTGAGTCATCTGACATGTGTGAACAATGGTATCATCTGCATGAATATGATATTGGGAAAACAGTTCCAATGCACTGATGGAGACGTCTTATGCTTGGGAAAATAAACTAATGTCTCATCTATACATTTAAAAAAAAGTCAATGAGCATGAAGAAAACTCACAAATAACATTAAAAAATGATAAAATAAGGCCTTACTAAAAAATCTGTCATTACAGCTAATTCTGGTGGCACTCGCAGCAGGTGATTATGGCTTGTGCCTGTCAGCCAACCCTCAGCATCCTGTAAGCTCTGTATAGATAGACAGATGGGAAAGGCACTATATAATCCACCTTAAAAATGGACAAGTGCCATTGTGTCTTTGTATCTGTGTGTTTGTCTGGTTGCTGTGTCTCTATCTTTCCAACAGATGGTACCTCACAGAGATTTGTAGTAATGCATTTTATTGCTACAAATATTTATGTTGCACCATCTGTTGGAAGACAAATGGAATGCATTTTATTACTGCATTCCAAATTTCATTCCAATAAATGGTGCGCTGAAAACACCAAAATATCCATTGATTACTGAGATTTCAAACTTAGATAGAAAATCCAGAGTATACAGTAATAGGCTGAACTGAGAGGCTGGACCAACCCCTGGTTTCAGACCATCTTGCTCCTCTACAATTTACCAAACTGGCACACACCGATCTCCACGCTCCTCAGTGCCCACTCCCACTTGGACCACAGCAGTCTGGCTCGTGTTCCTTGATGTTTCCAGTGCCTTTCACACCATTCTGCCTCAAAAAGCTGACAGCTATGCATCTTGATGCTCCCCACAGTCTCCTGGATCACGGACTACATGACCCACAGACAGATATTTGTGTGGCTCATGAAATGGTGATGTATATCACTGAAGCACCACAGGGTACTGTCCAATCTCCTTTCCTGTTCACCCTCTACTCACCCAACGCTTGCCATCTACAGAAATTATTGGATGACTCCTCCATCTTAGGCTACATTAATAAGAGAGATGAGCTGGAGTACAGGAGACTTGCAGAAGACTCCATCTTGTTGTACAGGGAGTATCACCTGCAGCTCAGCATTCTGCCACCATTTTGTTATTTTTTGGGTCTGGTGGCCATGGCCTCATTAACAACATTGTCCCTTTGCTACCTCGAGATGTGAAAACGTTGCGACATCATCACTCAATGCATTTTCAAGATGGTGGTGTGCTACTTGATATCTGGGACTTTGAATTGGACGTGATAACATTTATGATGATATCCAGTGGTAAAGTCGTTCAGAGAGGTTGAACTTTGGTTTCTTTCTATTGTCACCAATGTCCGCTTCACGTTTTGGGCTTGGGTATTTTCAATTGTTGTGAGAACTGAAGGTTTTGTCGGTTTCAGTCTGTTTAATGACTTTTGCCTTTTTCATTTCCTGATCATTTTCCCTTTTCCCCGTTGGTCAGTACACGGCCTTTATTTGCCGTTGGCACAATTACTGTAGATAATGAAGCGAGCTTGCAGTGGGTTGATTTACAGAGAGTGTGAACCATCGACTCGTTTGGGTAAAGACAAACTCGTGTGTCTCCAAGAGAAAAGTGAATAGGAAGAGGAGACGCCACACAAAGGAAGTGTACGGTCAGGAAGTACGCTGTATATAAAGGAACAGAGCTGTGAGATATGTCTTTATGCATTTGTAGATTAGTCACATATTGTGTTTATAATCTGGAAAAGACAGCAACTTGTGTAAACTCAAAGAAATTTGAATTTGAATTATAATGAAAGCAACCCTGGGGAGGACTGGGGGGGGGGGGGGGGTTCTTCTCGACATTTTGCGATTACAATGTCTGTGGTCTTATTCCTCACCTCAAACGCAGGAGATGGTCGAATGACAGAAATCATAGGAGCTTTCTTACTTACGCACACAGACGGGGAGCTGAACCGACCAGTTGTGATCCTGCTGACAAATCCGAACCGAGGAGCCAATTAAACGAAACCCAGGGCTGCATTGGTACACCACAGTATCCCTGTAGCCAAAGTTTTCTCCAACCACCTGGCCATTCACAATGAGTTCTGGTGTGCCACAATGTCCAGCTAGAAAGTCGAAAAGTAAAAAGAGAATAACATTTATAAAGACCAAAAAAAATAAATAAATAAACACAGATGATGAAATTCCACAGTTTACTTCTTGGGCAGGGTGGCCAGATTTACACCAGAAACAGCAGCAACAGGACACCCTGGAAGAAACGGGAGGAACAACGTCCTACTGCAAAGATGAAGCACCTGGGGAGACCGACGATGGTAACGTGTTAAGTTTACTAAAAGTAAGAAATGTAAAGTTGGAAGAACTGCTGTTACCTAAGCACTTTGTCTCTGAGCCGCTCCACAATCCAGAAGAGAGACACTCCCTTACATTTGATCCAACCAACATGAATCCCGCGTCACAGGTAAAAATAGCCGTTGCTCCAAAGGTGGTCTGCGTGCCGATCTTCTTACCATTTGGAGGAGTGGGCAGTTCACCACACGAAATAACTGCAGCAACAGAAAATAAGTTCACAAGTTAGAAATGTCAAAGCAGTTAATAACACCCGTCCAATCTGAAAACCCACCCGCTCCATGATGAAGCTGAAGAGGACAGCGGCACGCGTGGACAGGTCACACTCACTCATACCACCCTCTCACCACAAGGGCAAGGCACGGGCTGGGCATCACTTTGGACTTAAGTGCATTTCATGTTCTGTTGTTGGGCTTGTTCATTTGAAGCTTTTATTAGGTGATGGGTGCAACAGAGCGAGACGCAGAGGACAGGAAAATGTGGAAAAAGATGGCAACCCTTAACGGGAGCAGCTGGAGGAAGAAGAAGAAGACGACGACTGTTTTCTGTCTGCATGTTACTTTTGTTGATTTCACATCTGATTCTGTAATTGTGTGCTCTCCCTTTAAATGTTGTTACGCTCCTTGTGTTTTGTGGGTGGAGCCCCAGGAGGCGGGGCCACCCTGACATCACCATTCCAAGGCCCTCCCTCAGGCTATTTAAACGGATTAAATTATATGATTAAGTGCTGAACATATTTCAAGTGCTCTAACTTTAAAAAACAAGTAAGAGTTTTATGTTTAAACAAAGTGTGTTTTCCTTTGTAACTGAAGTAAACGTTGAATGAGTTTAAATTGGTAACTGAAAAATGTAGCAGAAAAACACGAAAGTCCATTGCTGTGCATTTTCTGTATAAATGTATGAGTGTTCCGGGTTTGCCTTTTCCTTGAAACCATGATGTTCTGTACCCATCTTGTCCAAAAAAATAAAACAAGGTAACGATGAGATAATTACAGTGAAATATATTTTATTTTTCAAGAATGTGTAAATAAGAAGCTTCTGTTTAGACATCCTACCCACTGCACTTCAGAAGAGGTCACCCACCTGAAGCTAAGCATGCTCAGGACCAGCCAGACCGTCTAGGAAAAGCTTGGGTTGTTGCTTGAGGAGGTGATGGTGATGCCAGCAGGGGGCGCTTACCCTGTGGTCTGAATAGGGATCCCAAGTGCAGTGACCAGGGGCAATGTGCTGTAAAAACGGTCCCATCCTTCAGATGTGACATAAAACTGAGGTTCTGACTCTCTGTGGTCATCAAAGATCCCTGGGTGTCCTTCGTAATGAGTAGGGCAGGGATGTCGAACTCCAGGTCTGGTGGGCCGCAGTCAATCAATCAATCAATCAACATTTATTTATATAGCACATTTTCATACAAAAAAAGTGCTTTACAAAATGAAGAATAGAAAAATAGAAGATACAATAAAAAATAAACATAAGTCAACATTAATTAACATAGAATAAGTAAGGTCCGATGGCCAGGGTGGACAGAAAAAACAAAAAAAAAAAAAAAAAAAAAAAAAAAGCAGTGGCTACAGGTTTCCATTCTAACCCTTTTCCTAATCAGTGACCAGTTTTCATTGCTAATTAACTTTTCCCTTCATTTTAATAGCCCTGTTTTTAAGGATTCAGTCCTCTGAATGTATTCCTTTCTTCATTAAATGGCAGCGAAACAGAAATGAGATGTGAAACGAGCCAACGGATGACCAGCTAACTGGGATTTCAAACTCCAACCAATCTATTAATGAGAAGCCGATTCTTGCCGTTAATTAAGCCTCTTATTAAATTCCATGGCTTGTTGAGGCTCTCATTCTACCACAGCAGACTTTTCCAAAGCTGTTAATTTTTCTGTTTTTTCTAAGAACACCGTCAAAACGCTTTGGTGACGTGAGAGATCAGACTTACCGAGACCTTCACCTTTCTTTATTTTCAGATATTGTGTGATGGACAAAGATGAGCTGGTCATGTGGCAGCTTGTTTCATGTCTCATTATTGTTTGGCTTCTAATTAAGGAAACAAGAAAGAACTAAGGGGCCTGAGACAAGTTAATTAAAACTAAAGTTAATTAGATTCAAAAACTGGTCAATAATTAGGAAGTTGGTTAGAATGAAAACCTGCAGGCTTGGAGTTAGACACCCGTGGAGTAGGGGGTATCCCGATGTCCAGCCTAGTCATTCTGCAATCATCCCCTGTCTCTGATTGGGTATCTCTCTGTCACCCCTTCACTACCTAACAGCTAATGTGTGGTGAGAGTACTGGAGCCAAAATGGCTGCCGTCGCATCATCCAGGTGGGTGCTGCACATTAGTGGTGGGTGAAATGGCTCTCCATTCAGAATGAATAAGTATTGAGAAAAGCGCTATATATAAATGGAAAGAATTCTTTGTTATTGTTTTTAAATGTATGTGCCGAGAACCTTTAATGTGTTAACTGTTTCTGGGACCTTTAGATAATACTCAGACATAGGGATGTCATTAGAATATGCCATTTATCTGTGTGCTGATTGGTGCAAATTGAAAATGCATCTTCGACTGTGTAATGTACAGTAAATGAGCCGCACACCCTGACAAAAGAAGCTCTTTGGTTAAGGTGGCTCAGTCTGAACAAGCGCATGTGGCAGCTCCACTAGCTAACGTCATAAAAGACGGATTGCTTTGTGACCGTGGCTCGCTATTCTTTATTTACAGGGTACAGTTTTATATGTTAAAGAATTTGCTTTTCTGGTCTTGATAATAAACATGTTGAGTATTTGACGTGTAAGCGGTTGTGGTGCTCTAGATTTTCTCTGTGAACGGAAAATGTAAGTAAAGGAAAGCAATTAAGCAGCTCAGCTGTACTGAAGTCAGTAGATATAATCTAAATTAGATTACTTATTACTACAATGTGTTAAGGCGAAAACTAAAAATAACTCATCATAAATTAGCTCCATTTTTTAACCTAACTTGGATTAAAGGGTGAAGAAAATGTTACACTAATGCAAAGGAAAGCACGTAAGCATTTCATATTTAACGACGTACAAAACACTGCAGGCAAAATAACAAGTTGTATGTATCTGTGATTAATCCCTTTATAAAATGTACGAGGTTAAAGCTGTCACACACGTGCGCATGGCAGGCAGCTAAAGGGCTTGAGTGAGGGCAGTTCCGAGTCATACCGGGATGTGGCAGAGTGCCCTGACTCTTTTTCTCCCTTTCCTGCAGACCATTCACGGGAGATCCCACCTGGCTTTCTTGACGTCACTTCCGGGACCGAGCCTATGGAAGGAGACCTTGCCAGCTCCGGCCCCTGTGATGTCACGTCTGGGCTCGAATCAATGGCTGAAGACCTTCATGGGGCCCGACCCCTTTGGTCTCACTTCCTGTCTTCCCCTTTAAAAGCCTCCACCTTTTCCCTATTCCCTCAGTTCTGTTTTGGACTCGGCTTTGTGCACATCAGTGCTGTATTTATTTGAACAACTTTGCAGCCAGGAAATCAATTATACGTGTGGCTGCCCCAAACCTTTCTATGACTCTGAGTTTAGTTTGTGACAAAGCAAAAAATAATGGCAACATGAAAATGATGCCATTAAACGCAACGGATAGAAGCGGACATCATACAACACGTTCACAATGGCTTATGGGTAGTTTGAACACAGAAAGCGCAGCACTCTGACTCTAGTCGGTCAAATGAACATGGACGCACTGTAGTGAGATGTCTTTGAGTATCGTGGGAGTGAAACCTGCTGAAATTCACCAAAGGATGATGGCTCAGTATGGAAGAGAGAACAGCAGGACTCAACCAAAAGTCGATGAACGAGTAGAAAGGTTCAACTTTGAATATTGCGCACACACAAGCCCACATCGACATGGCGACTGCCTTCATCAGAGAAGACCGACGGATTCCGTTGTCTGCTGTTGCTGCACGCTTGTTCGCAGATCCACTTCCAATGAGGAGGTTAGATTGGATTTGGGAGCAGACAAAGAGCTTCTTCTCCCAAGGAATGAAGACGTTAGTGGAACAACAGCAGAAGTGATATGACTGTTATGTTCATCTGCTCACAGTTACTGGTGTCAAAGTCGCCTTTACTATTTGATTCTCCCTCGTATCTGGTTCTGTGTCGAAGAATACCTTTGATTTTCTGTAAGGCCACAGTTGCCGCGTATATTCCAAAACACATCGATAAAAGTTTTTCCAAAACGGAAGCACACTTGAAACACTTACTCTGACACTGTGGTCTCTCGTTTCTCCAGCTCCACACACCATTAGCCATGCACTGGATCGAGGCCGGTCCCAGGCGGTAGTAGCCAGGATCACAGCTGAAGATAATCTTTGTCCGGTACTCGTAATGGGAGCCGTTAACTATTCTCCACCGCCCGTGTTCCAGGGTGAAGGAGCTGATGCTGGGGCAGGTAACGACTGAAAGAAAAAGCAACATGAATGCTAAGACAGTTTGGAAGCCTTGCCATTCACAGGAAGACATTTGAAAACTAGTGCAAGCAAAATGTGAAGCACTCATCGTGGTTAAGCTCAGACGTGAAGGAGTACAAGATGCGGGCTTTTATACAGAAGCAAACAGCAAAGGCTGCATTCGAAGCCAATGTGGGTGAAGCACCACTTGACCTGCGTTGTAAATCAAGGCTGCCTAACTCGGTGTCTGAAGGACTCTTAAGTGTTTTTTGCTTTCCATTCCATGAAAGTGAATTAGTTAATTAAAGTAATTACTTAGTCTGGCTTCATGATCAATTGGAGAAATGGAACGTCGCTAAAGACCTCTAAAATATCTCATCGGGAGGATACGTTTCTCAAATGTATTTTTCAGGCCATTACTTATAAAGCTACTTTGCAATGAGGAAAATAGAAAACGGATGAATTTATCTTATTTGAAAAGATAGCATTTCATACGGGTCACACTTACACTAAGCCATGCCTCGGTACTGAAGGTATGAACGAGTTCTCGGTGCGTCCATCGGCAGAAACACTCACTCGTTTAAAGGAACACTCCACCCATACACGATACTCCTTTAATATGATACTCACCCTCTGTAGTCTGTAGTGATGGCTGAGAAAAAATGTAAATTTCATGTTTTTTACAAAACGGAGATGAAAAAAAGTTTACGATTTATCACAAGGTAACAGGGACCAATGCTGTACAATGGCAAACGACGTGAAAAATGTCCGCAGATAAAAGAAAAAAACAACAATCCACGTGCCAGTTATCCAGTTGTATGCTTAAAACGTGCAAAACACCTGCTTTTTATGCTGAAATATTGTTAAATAAATAACTTCGGAAAAAATTAGTGCACATTATAAACAGGAAACCAAGGCCACACGGGACTAACTTTCTGAACTACGAGATTTCCTGTCGGTGCCGGAATTCAAAACGGCGCACGTATATTTGCTTACACACGATGCATCCAGATACACAGCTGGAGTGCACATGCAATTCTCAAATTATTAGTTACATCCAGATCGCTAAGTTCTTACCTCACATTATAAATTGTGATGGCGGCTGGGTCTCATGCCCGGCCGGGACGCCCCTTCTACACATGTTCCAGGGGATCAACCATGGGCTTCTCAGTACCTCCCCCGGGACGCTTGATGGCAGCCTCCCTGGCTGACGATGGTGCCTCAGTTTCCTGCATGTCTCCGTGGGAGATGGAGTTCTCCACAACCTTGTTGGGATCTGGGGTGGCCACCAGGGGGTGCTGCATGGGTCCCTGAGCCGGCCTGGACAACTCTACAGCCCCGCCCGGAAGTGCAATCGGAAACAGGTGATCAAGCATCTGGGGCACTTCCAGGTGGGCTATAAAAGGGGCCGGCAACCACCACTCAGGGAGAGAATCGAGAGGAAGAGGATGAGGTTGCCAAGGAGGAGTGGTGGTTTGAGAAGAGAGTGCTTTTGTGTGTTTAAGTGCTTACTGGGACTGTGTTATGAATGTAGGGTTCACGGGGAAGACGTCCCCCACAGGTGAAGAAAAAAAAATGTGTTTTTACACATGCCTCAGTGTGAGTCTGTGCCAGGTCGGGCGCTATACAGCGTCTAGTTTACAACAGATATATATATATATATATAAAATATTTTACATAAATTTAGAAACCCACTTGATACACATTAAAGCAGCTCAGAATTTCACTACCTGCCAAACGGGATCTAAAGAAGCCCAATTGAATGGGAATCCACCAATCTGGAAACACCGGTCATCACCAATTAAAATTAACCTCAATGTCTTCTTTGAGGTGGAAATGGTGGCTTTGGGGCTCAGGGTCTGCACTGGTATCTGGAGGGATGCCGGTTCAAATCCCGTTACTGCCAGAAAGGGATCCTACTCTGTTGGGTCCTTAAGCACAGGGGTGCTGTGCAATGCAATGGCTGATCCTGCACTCTGAACCCCAAATGTCATGTGAAAAGGCAGTTTCTTCTCCTCTGGGACTAATAAAGTATGTCAAATCTGATAAAAAGCTTGTGTGAAAATGAGAACATGCAAGCTTCCAGCAGACAGCAGCCCAGGACCCAGCAACTGTGAGGCTATGGCACGTAAATACTTCACCATCATATGATGCCTAGGTTAAAAACTATAATGAGAATTTAAATATGATAAAAACAACACTAAATATGGACAGAAAGATCAGAACTGCTTTAGTGACTTGTCTGTGTAGGACAATATAGTGTGACGTAGAGAGCTGGAGCCCATCAGAGCAGTAACTAACAAGGCAACAAAATGAGATAACACAGAATCAGAGAAATGCAACGTCCTGCTCACCTGAACAACGTGGGATTTTATTATGATTACTCCAAGTGCCGTCAGGTTGGCATATAGCTGTGGTGAGCTCTTTGGAAGAAAGTCGGTAGCCATCATTGCAAAAGTAGTTGACACGCGTACCGACTGAGTAGTCTGTCGTCAGCACGCCGCCGTTCACTGGAGCCTTGGGTACGCCACAGGAGACAGCTACAAGATGAAGGAGAAGCACTGAGGTTGGTACCTCCACTGAAATGGGCACTGCTCGCTAGATTGCCCCATGATAATTAGCTGTTGACTGTGAAATTCTCCAAAACTTTCCACATAATAATAAAGTTGTTTATGTTTTGCCTCTTTTTAAATGTATTTTATTAGTTACATTCACTCAGTCATATGAAATATTTTCGTGGACATATCAGGATTTGTTCTTCATTTAAACATTATCTATAGATAAAAGTGATCTAATATAATGGACATCACACCACATTTATAATTTAAATAAGCTGAAATGCAAACTGTGCATGTGGAAAAAAGTAAGTGCACCCCTCCAAATACCTGAAATTAGAATCAGGTGAGAACGACTAGACCTTCATTAGAGAGCAGCTTGACTGGACCCGTCTTACTTAAACCTCAGACATTTAGTCTGTCGCTGAGTGTGTGTTATGACCAAGCCGAGATCGAAAGAGCTGTCTGAGGACTTTGAAAAGAAGGTTCTAGACGCCTATGAGTCTAGGAAAGAATTTTAAAAGATCTCTGAACAACTGGAAATTAGCCACTCCACTGTCCAGAAGATCGTCTACATGTAGAGAACATTTTACACAGCTGAACATTCCAGACATTTCAACAAACTTCTATTCTGTTCATGTGCCACAGATTTTAACGTATCGATTTCATCCCAACCTCCGCTTACCTTGGCACGCTGGGACGGGAGCATCCCAGGTAAAATATCCCTCAGGGGTCTTTCTACAGACTGCCGTGTTCTTCCCAATAAGTCTGTACCCCCGATCGCAGGACCAGCGGACCACACTGTTAAGTTGCCCTCCAGTTTGGCTAACGATTAGTCCGTGTGGTGGAGAGTCTGGGGTGCTACAATAAAGAGCTGAGGGAACAGTAACATTGAAAATAAAATATTATTCACCTTTGAAGACAGTGCACATCTATTCAATAAAATCATTTAATATCAAAAATGATTTAATTACATTCTGACATATCTTAGAAGAAGGAGAAAGCTGTGAAACAGCTAATGAATACCACTGTTCATTTAAAATACTTTATAGTTTGTTTACATTAATTAGCATGCTTTTTATTCATCATTGGAGAACAATATTTGTAGCCAGATAAGCATTCTTCATGAGACAGTAAAGGTGGCAATTGAAACAGTCAAATATATCACAAGAGAAATGCATGCACATCTCCTCACATCTTCTAAAACCAATTCAGGCCCATGTGGGGCTGGAGATCCCCCAGCAACATTGAAGTTAAGTCAGGGGGCTGACGCTGATGTGGCACCAGTCCACCACAGGACACGGTCATGCGCATTCACGTTCACCGATTTAGAACTGTGAATTCAATGAACACACGTGTCTTTGATATGTGGGAGCAAAACCAGAGACCTCCCGCCATGCTGTCCAACAACGTAAGTAGCCAAAATAGAAATAATAAACCCCATTTTTTTTTAGACCTAATTGAATGAAAATCAAGAATTGGCTGTGCGGTCCACGGTCAGTTATAACAGATGGTCACAACACTGGAGATTTCCGTCAACTGACCAAGCGTGTTGATCAGTGCAATTCACCAAGTGTTGTTTGTTTTACTGGGTACACTGAAGACCTTGTTCATCAAATTTTATTCTGAAAATGTAGGCAATTTTCTTTTTTCCCAGTGCCCCATGATGCTTTGACAACACTGAGCTGTAGTAGCTGGTGTTGGACGAGGACTTCATTACCTGATAGGAGTTGTACATGAGCGGATCTTTCTTACATACATAAGCCTACTGCAAGTAGCGTGTCCCACCTCACACTGCACACCACTGCCCGATTTGTTTCACAGATGCTTTTACGGTGTATACACGCACTCGCGATGTCACCACCCGATTTGTATTCCAGCTAGATTGTGTGTGTTTAAACAAAATAAAAACAAAAACTTTTGATGTGGACCACCAAGTACTTGTAGAAGTATTTCTGCTCTGAACAGAAAAGGCAAAGTTATTTGGTACCAGAAGACGTGTTTGGTGAAATCCAAAGAGAGCATTTGACCAGAAGAACCTGATACCAGCCTTAAAGGATGGCGGTGGAAATATTCTGGTTGGCTACATCAGGGCCTGATTGGCTCACCATCGTAGAATCCACTAGGAAGGACTTCTTCATTTTCTTCATTCATTCTTCATTTTAGAAGAATTATTGGAAGACTGGTGAGCTTTGTTAGGCTCAGTGGTCTGTTATCGTCTAGATTGCTCTAATTTTCATTGTACCAGAGGGTGCTTGACGATAATGTTAGAAGGCTGAAGCTCAACTGAAAGTGGACCTTGTAAGATGACATACCAGTAAATCCACCAGGGAATGGCTGAACAAAAGAAATGGAGGGTCCTGGAATGGCCAATTCAAAGCCTGGATCTGAATCCCATCGAGATGCTGTAGCAGGCTGTAAACACGCATGACACCCCTCAGACATTACACAACGCCAAAGAGTTTTACAAGGAAATAAAAACTTCACTCATCATTAAACTTTATGGAACAAACCGCACATGCAGGTACACAACTGGCCAAATGTTCATTTGACAGGTAATGAGAATATTATGAGATATAATATTCATAGTACGTTGAATCTTCACTGCTGAATTAAGCCTATTGTATTATGCTCCTCACTATGTAGCACAGAGCAGGTAGTGACAGGGACAGCCCCCCAAAATAAAACGCTGATCCCCGGCAACACGGGCTCCATGGGTGTTAGTCTGTCATATTGTGAGGAGCTTGGAGATGCAGAAAGAGATTGTGAATTTGGTCTGTCCAAAAACAAACTGAACTTTAAAAAAAAAATCAGCATTAATTTGCTAACAACTTAAACCGACTTGTCTACTTAACCCTCAGACGTTTAGTCTGTCACTGAGTGTGTGTTATGACCAAGCCGAGATTAAAAGAGCTCACTGAGGACTTTGAAAAGAAGGTTCTAGACGCCTATAAGTCTAGGAAAGAATTTTAAAAGATCTCTGAACAACTGGAAATTAACCACTCCACTGTCCAGAAGATCGTCTACATGTAGAGAACATTTAACACAGCTGAACATTCCAGACATTTCAACAAACTTCTATTCTGTTTATGTGCCACAGATTTTGACATATCGATTTCATCCCAACCTCCGCTTACCTTGGCACTCTGGGACGGGAGCATCCCAGGTAAAATATCCCTCAGGGGTCTTTCTACAGACTGCCGTGTTCTTCCCAATAAGTCTGTACCCCCGATCGCAGGACCAGAGGACCACACTGTTAAGTTGCCCTCCAGTTTGGCTAACGATTAGACCATGTGGTGGTCTACTTCAAAGTGTCCCCCTTCCTCTATTTATACACCTCTCCCAGTGGTTTATCTGTTTCTGGAATGCGTCCTGGAACTCGTTGTGTAGAATGTCGTGTAGGTCCCATGGCGAAGTTTCTATCATTTGAAATCGGTGACCTATCAGAGTGGTTTTCAACTTCGAGAGCCAAAAATAAATGAATAAATAAACTCAGTCCGCAAGGGTCATACGTCCACATTTCATCACCTGCTAGGACATGTTTCCAAAAGTTTCCGTCAATTTTTGAGTGATCTCGCAACTTCATGACTGACTGTGACTCTGCTTCGTCTTCCTCCTTCCTGGGTTTGTTATTACCTTGTGCGTTTTTTGTGAGATTTGTCGCCTATGGTGTTATTCTGGCTGGACAGGGCTTCCCTCCAGTGACGTCATTAGGGCAATGAAAGAGAAGTCCTCTGCCATTTTGGAGCTGTAAACACAATTCAGTTTGCCGGTGTTAGCCAAGACTCTTCTTGTGAGTAAGCATGTGGATGGCTCATCTCAGGAGTTTGCTCGCTTTGCCATAATTAAACTCCGAAAGAGCACTGCTTGTCAAGTGCCCACGAGGCAGGGAACTGCTGGTCTTAAGTATAGTACGCCCTGCGCTAAAATACTGTAATTATGCCATGCAAATGCACTTTCTCAGCAGGGATCTCAGCCCCGGCTCCTATTTCAGGCTCAGCCTGTGATTTATCACCAAAGACTCATGAAGAGCAGTCACTGAAACTTGTTATTCTCGTCAGTGGAGGGGACTGAAGCTTTTGTATGTGCTTAGTCTCATAACTCACTGGTAGCGGTTTGTAGGTTTTATCAATAGCCGGGTATATTTAGATCTTGGCGCTAATGATCATGCGGATGCCTGGGGTGTTTTCTTTTTTATTTTCACATGTTAGCCTGAAAGAAACTAAAATTAAGGAAAATATGCGGCCCTAATGAGGCAACTAATGACTAAATGACACGCTCATGAGGACACATCTGGAATATGGCGAGCAATTCTAGTCTCCGTATTACAAGAAAGGCAAGACAGGGGTAGGGAAAGTGGGGAGGACTGCTGGGATAGGTTAGGAGTGGGGTACCAGAGCACTTCTTAACCTAAGTAAAGGGACACCAAGCGGAGACAAAATACAAGCAGGTGGTGGAGTGGCTCAAACGTCTCCAAACCGCAAGAACGTGCAAGTGAAAGTCATCGACTCAAAGACTGAGTGCAGGGGTCTGTCTGTTGTTTATTGCTTTCGCGTGTCCAGTGCTGACAATATAGTCGTCTGATTTCCATGACGACTAAATTACTTGATAAATGGTTTTGGTGGGCCAGTATTTTCTTCCCATGTCTAAGAGATTTACTGGTTAAGTCAGTCGAAGTACAGAGCTTGGGGTGAGCATATGAGCAAATACTATGAGGGACTGGTTAGTCCATGCCACCCTGTCACTTAGAAGTGGGTTTAGTAAATGAAAAGACTGCAAGTGTCCTGTCAGATGTTGGTTTCCTCCATGTGCCCGGTGCTGCCAATGTATGCATCCAATCTCCATGACCCTATCCTGTAAAAAAATGGCTCGATAGACAGAATTGATAGACCAATGCTTATTTCATAATGGATTTGGTACACCAATATCTACTTCATGTGTTCCTGGTGTCCTCCCCATCCAAAAGGGGAGCAGGCTAAGTTAATTGAAGAATTCAACTTGGTGTGAGCTTTTGAGTCAATCCCTGGGAGAGAGTGACGTCCATTCCGGTGTTGGTCCTTGTCACCCTGTCAAAGAGAAGTGGGGTTAGGACATGAACAGAATGCATGTGTCCCATCTGGTGTTGGTTTCTTCCACGTCCCCATTGCTGCCAATGTAGTTGTCTGCTCTCCATGACCCTATCATAGAAAAGTGGGTTCACTGAACGGCTCAATAGATGGATTTGGTATACCATGTTTTCCTCACGTGTTCCAGTTTCTATTCACATCCAAAAGCAGTTCAGGTGAATTGAATTCCAGAGCTTGGTATGAGCATATGAGCTGATGCTAGGAGAGACTGGCGCCTCATTCGGGGTTTATCCCTGGAAATGAACAGATTGCTCGTATCCTGTCTGATGTTCGTTTCTTCCACATGTCTGGTGCTGCCGATGTAGGCATCCATTCTCCACAACCCTATCCTAGAAAAATGGCTGCACTAAATGGCACACATGTTTTCTTCACGTGTTCTCATTTTCCTCCCAATCCTAAAGGTGTGCTGGCTAAGGTGATTGAAGAATTCAACTTGTTGTGAGCATGTGAGTCAATACTAAGGGAGAGTGACGTCCATTCCAGTGTTGATCCCTGTCACCCTGTCAAAGAGAAGTGGGTTTAGGACATGAATAGATCACACGTATCCTGTCTGATTGTCGTTTCTTCCATTTCTGCTGCTGCCGATGTAGGCATCCATTCTTCACGACCCTATCGTAGAGACATGGGTCCACTAAATGGCACAATGGATGGATTTGGTGCACCAATTTTTTCTTCATGTGTTCCAATTTTCCTCCCACATCCAAGAGGTGTGCTGGTTCAGTTAATTGAAGAATTCAACTTGGTGTGAGCTTATGAGTCAATTCCTGGGAGAGAGTGACGTCCATTCCGGTGTTGGTCCCTGTCATCCTTTCAAAAAGAAGTGGGTTTAGGACATGAACAGAATGCATGTGTTCTGTCTGGTTGTGGTTTCTTCCACGTGTCCAGAAAATGAGCCCACTAAATGGCACAATAGATGGATTTGGTGCACCAATGTTTTCTTCATGTGTTCTCATTTTCCTCCCACATTCAAAAGATGTGCTGGTTAAGTTATCGTAACTGAATTCTGCAGGTTGGCGAGAGCACACGAGCTGATCCTGGGAGAGACTGACACCACATCTATGGTTGGTCCCTGCCAACTTGTCACAGAGAAGTGGGTTTAGTAAGTGAACAGATCGCAAGTGTGCTGTCTGGTGTTGGCTTCTTCCATGTGCCCACTCCTGCCAATGTAGTTGTCTTCTCTCCATGGTTTCTTCATGTAAAAGTGGCTTCACTAAATGGCTCGATAGATGGATTCGGTACACCAATATTTCCTTCTCCTGTTCCAGTTTTCTTCCACATACAAAGGGTGTGCTGGTCAAGTTAACTGAAGTACTCAGTGTGGTGTGAGCACATGAACTGATTCTGGGACAGACTGGCCCACCATCAGTGATCAATCGCTTATCATCCAATTACAGAGAAGTGGACTCAGTAAATAAATGAACAGATGGATGGATTCTAAACTTGTCTCAGGTGGCCCACAGTTTACTCGCAAATTGTTATTAGTGCTATTATTCTTTATTTTTATTTTTTTACAAGGCAAGCACATCCTAAACAGCTAAATCAGCTCGATGTGACCCGTGAGAGACCGCGTTGTATCCGAACCTACAAATGATGGGCTCCGTCCATCCTGTAATGAAATAAAATGGGTAAAATAGAATAAAATATGTATTTATGTTATAAAATACTCTATTGAAACTGTTTATTAAAAAAGGAGTGACTGTAACCTACTGTATTCTTCAAACTTGTGATCATCTGCTTGATTGGAAAAAATGCTTTAATAAGCAGTGGAAAGACAACAATACACTATCAGATCATTTTAGTTATATAAATATCCTAATCCTGACTCCTACGTCTTATTAAAGGTGTGAAAAAAGAAAGCCTTATTTAAAGTGAAGCTTATGCGTTATGCTTTACTTCTAATTGCACAATGCTTCATTAGTTTGGTAAAATAAAACTACTATTAAAAAAATAATGTTCGAACGGAAGAAAACAATTCTGAATTCGTAAAGTTCAGAACAAAAAAAAAGACAACATCCCCGCACCTTCTGAATTTCAATCCCAGAATACCTTTGCACTTCAGCATCTTCCAGTGACGGTGGATGGGTAAGCCAAAGGCAAATACAAGGCAAGCTTGTCAGAAAATGTTCTAAGCAGCGTAAAGGTTAGGTCTGTCTGCCTCTTACAGGGAGGATTTGTTATTTTTTAGGTTAACATTGTTGATGATTTAGTGTCTGTGTATCTTATTCTATGAGTTTTGTGGGTTGCCCCCAAGGAGGCGGGGCCATGTGCCAATCATCATCATCAAGAGACTGTTCTCAGCTGTAAAAAGGTTGAAAAAAGCCAACAGTCCCTTGCGGTTCATTGAATGATCTAGCATTGATGAGTTTTGTTGGACTTTCTTTGATTAACTTTCTGATTTTGCAGATTTCTGATTTTTGACCCGTTTTCTCTCTTTCTTTGACTATTCCTAGTATTTTACATTAGGACTGCTTGATGTGAGGCTGAATTTTCAGGAAAATCCTTGTGCTTAAGAGCATTTTGTGTATAATAATATCGTGACGTGCAGGCAGTCACTTGCTGACCTTCATCTGAGGGAGTGAGAGGGCTGGGAAGAGACGTTTCTAGTTATAAGGGGTGGGCACACCTCCTAGATTATGAGTGACAGGCGTAAAGCTTAACGGGGACAGAAAGTGTAGGCTGAAGTCCATTAGGGGTGAGCAGACTAAAAGTGATGGACGACGGTGACAAACCACCAAAGTGGATGGTGATGTATAGTAGCTGACATAGGAAAGCTAACAGGGCTTTAATAAGTGGCTGCGGTTTTGGAGTTGTGCTCCATAACTCCAAGTAGTGGAGCTAACCATTAAACTCCTTTTGTACGAAACTGAAAAGAGCAATAAACTCAGTGAAGCCCTGACAGCTGTGACTCCTCCTGTCCTCATTTATGCTATAATATTTTTATTTTTAAAACTTCCATATTTGCGCTCTCATTACTAGCTGGAGTTTGCCGGTTTCCCCCCCTCTAGTGGGCATTCTGAGTCAGTGTTGGGACATGGGACATGTTGTGCTCAGTAAGCCCAAGTTCACGACAGATATTTATAAGGGAACACCGGGGGATGAATTTATGAGTGGCACACTTATTTATAAATCCCTCATTATGCCCTCAGCTAGGAAGACCAGACACCAGAAGAAGACTTGTAGGCACTGCGGGAGAATAATTTTAGGGTAACATAGCTTTCATCTTAAAGAAACAGCACAAAGGGTTAATAAATGTCAGAAACCTTTGCAGACACTTCAAGAAACCAGATAAAGGTCAAGCGAACAACAAAATGTACTGAAAGATGATTAAGAGATGACTAAGAAATCAGCAGACGTCCTATAGAACAACCAGAATGGACAGCTGCACAGAAATTTCAAGGGTGGTGGCGCAACTCAAAAGTCTAAGAAGAACCAGAATATAATATTTTTAATAGAAGTCATTTGGGTGTAAACCAATGAACCAACCAGAGTAAAATGAATGCCTTGACTGACATTGTATGTAAATTGAACAGTTTCTAAAATGAACTTCTATTCGTTGTTTCTCTGACCATTCTGCCCAGGCTGTAACAGACTGCTTTTGATGAACGCTCCCCTCCAAGGCATTTTGCTGAGGAGTCACTCAAAGTTGCCATGAACAGCATTTCTCCTGCCTGAGAACTGATTTGTCCTGGTAGAGGATGTTTCTTTCTTTAATAAGATGTTACATTTCTACCACAGCACCTCTGTCTCTTCCACTCCCAGTAATTCCAGCTCAAAACAGTAACCAATGGGAAGAAGTTGTCATGAATGACTGCAGATTGCAGAAAAGGATCGCTCCATTTTGTCGTAGGTTTGGCTCATCTCATCCCGCCATATTACTGAACGTTTGGTTTTGTCAAGTTTCACTTTGTTTTGCCACACCCCCATCATAAATGCTGATTGCACGATTATGCTAATGCGAGTGGTCATGTGATATTTCAGGTTTGTTTTTTTTATATAAATATGTAAATATTTCTACAATCCTGTTTTCGGTTTGTCATAAAATGTGAATTTTAACGATTTGAGCAACTACCTAAAATTTGACGAAAGTGAAGGGGGTCTGAAGACTTCTGAGGGTCCGGCATATATATTTTTCTGTAAAAGACCCTAACAGGGTCTGCACACAGAGCCCTGTGCCCTGTAAATCCACCACTGGTTATTGACACTTGGTGCCCTGGTTTGGCTCGGGCACTCGGGCGCTGCCTGTGTGGTTTTTGTACATTCTGCCCGTGTCTTTTTCTTTTCTGCATATTCTGGTTTTGCTTCCATAACCCAAAGATGTCTGTGTTCAGTTAAATGGCAATGATAATGATTGGCCCCATTTGTTACTGGTTTTGGAAACTTGTTATGCCATTTGTTAGCCAGTTCACTATGTTGGCAAATAATTTAAAGCTGAGTGTGATGAAAACAAAAAAAGGAACATGCCAACTGGGCCTGAATTAATAGATATATTATATAATGAATAAAAACAATCATTGTTGCACATTAAGATATGAGAATATAATAAAAAAAGGGAATACATACTTTGATACTCACCAACATATCTGATTCTGAACCCTTTCTTGTTCGTGCCATGATCAGCTGCCCAGCGAAGCAGCAGCTGGTGGCCAGTTGTCGTTACGTTGAAAGGGGAATTGTAGTCGCCGCTAAGGGTAGCAAGAACTGGGCTGTGGATATTTGATCCTTTAGAAAGAAACATTAAATGGGAAAAGAGAGTTTCAGTTTTACAAAGTTGAGTTTAGTTTACACAAGTTTTCCAATTCCTCCCTTTTCCACTCATCCATCCATTCTCTAAACAATTGAGAAATGACAGAATTATCTGAATTTAAGGTAAGTTCAATCAGTTTAACAGAGCCCAGAATGAACGCCTACCGTCAAAAACCTCCAGAATGTCAAACTCCTTTTCGGTCTGAAAAAACTCAAAGTAGAGGGTGATGTTGTATCCTTTCTCCACAGTGATACTCCAGGAGCACATCTGTAAATTTGGGTAACTGTCTGGGTAACCAGGGCTTAGAATAACTCCAGTCGAATCGAACCGCAAGTCATTAGCAGGGCACAGCACTAGAAAAATGAGGCGACAGGAGACTCGTAAGTAAAGCCAAGATGGCATTCGTGTTTACTTTACTTCTTTCTGGGCACCTCGGCCTTGTAGTGTGAAGCTGCATGTTCACCGAGGTGAGAGCTCAACACACAAACACTCAGGTGTCTCCTTTGGAAGTTTGAAATCTTGCAGGCCATTTCCAGTTAATTAAGATTTTTTAAAACATGTGATGCCTTCTAAAACCGATAAAGAAGAAGCAAAGGATACCAATGCTAATAACACTGATGCACAATTATAGAGGATATTTCAGATCCTGGTCACATTTAATTGTCTAAAATAAACGTGGCAATACAAAACCGCAAGAAAGTTATAAAGGAATTAGTAACCTTGACAAGAAGGCGGTGGACCGTCCATCTGTAAGCGCTCTCCGAGTCTACAGGTGAGAATTTCATTACCGACTAATGTAAATCCTGGGAGACACTGGTAACGGATGATGTCACCTGGAAGACATTAACAGTGAACTTTGGAAACACAGCTAATCATCATCATAGATTTATTTGAAAAGAATTCAAAAACCAAACAAGGAGTTAGATGAAAAAATGGGCAGAGAGATATTGCTGTACTGATCCAAGACGAGACAGTGAAAAATTTGGGAATGGGATCAAGAAAAGGCAGAGGTCCACATCAAAAAGAATTTAAAAAAAGAAAAAAGTCAGAATGCTAGATGACTAAATCTGGTAAAAAATAAATAAATTTGAAAACCAGAAAGTCAGTGAAAGAAAAACAGCTACGGGAATCAAATAGAGCAGGGGTTCTTAAACTCGGTCCTGGGGGACCCCTGGTTGTCCCTAGTGTGTGCTTGGTGTGTGTGTGTGTGTCCTGTGGTGGGCTGGCACCCTTCCAGGGGTTTGTTTCCGAGTTTAAGAACCCCTGAAATAGAGAATCCGAATATTGGATACACCGGAAAGCTCTGAGCCGACCTTTATGCCACCACTTTGGATGAGGTCACATGTCACATACCCCTGGGGACTGTCAGGATGGATCACCGTGACAAAAGCTGATACTAACTCAACAAAAGATGACACCAAGTAAGTAAAGAAAATGGAGTTTGGAATAAGATACTCTAAAACATCAACATTTTAACTTTTGCAAATGTACAAAAGCAATGTGAAATTAATATTCCTTGGGCTTCAAAACCCCAGAATCCATGTAAAGCATGTACCTAATAACCATAGAGAAGGTAAAAAAAAATAAAAGACAAAAAGTCATTATAACAATGACAAATTGCCTTTGAGAAGAAATCCAAACTCAAATAAAAATTAAGTCTGGGGGTACTGCCTCCTTAGGCTCAGCATAAAGAAGACAAGGAATATAAATCACGGCATTAACAAAATAAGAATTAATGAGATGGAACAAATAGTACAATACAAAAGGAAAGAAAGCAAAAACATATTCAAGAATATAAAACACAAAAGAATTCATTAAAAAACAGCAATACGAATAAACAAACAAACAGTAAAGAAATGAAAGGCACAGACGGGGCTCAAGTCAAACCATGACAACAATTAATAAGGCCTGTCATCTAAATGAATAAAACAAAGTTATTGACAAAGACCGAGCAAAATGTGTTACAGATGTGTTTACCTATTTCAAACTCATCGTCTTCAATTAGCACCTCTGCATTCGGGACGGGTGGAGGTGGTTGGCACACTCGCAGCTGGTATGCTGTATGGAAACAAAGGAGAGAAAAACAACACATTGAGTGGACATCTCCGAGTTGTGATTTGCTTGTAGAAGCTCTAGGAAACAATGGAAGAAAAAATAAGCCACAGTATTAGTTAACGAATGGAGATCATCAGGGCGGCACGGTGGCACAGAGGTAGCGCTGCTGCCTCGCAGTTACGAGACCCAGGTTCGCTTCCCGGGTCCTCCCTGCATGTTCTCCCTGTGTCTGTGTAGGTTTCCTCCGGGTACTCCGGTTTCCTCCCACAGTCCAAAGACGTGCAGCTTAAGTACATTGGCGATTCTAAATTGTCCCTAGTGTGTGTGTGTGCCCTGTGGTGGGCTGGCATCCTGTCAGGGGCTTGTTTCCTGCCTTGCGCCCTGTATTGACTGGGATTGGCTCCAGCAGACCCCCGTGACCCTGTAGTTAGGATATAGCGGGTTGGAAAATGGATGGATGGTTGGATGGAGATCATCATTTAACCTTAAACGGTCAAGTCAAGAACCTAACCATTCTCATTTGAATAGATGAGTAATGACAGCCCATTGTAGGTGCGCGTCTAAATAAAAACACGAACGGCTAATGCTGGATCCCCATATCCTGCTTTCCATGTTGAGAAGTTTTTCCTGTTTCTTCATTGACAGCGTTTACACGCACACCTTACCGGATTAAGGCTGATAACCTGGCTTCGTAAAAATATGTGTTTACATAGGCAAGTCATCTTTTGGAGTTCTCCTTTGTCAAAACGCTCTGACATCATTAAATTAATTAAATGTCATCATCGGCCAACATGATTCTGAAAATAAGCATGACGCCTGTGTTCACTTTCTTGTGATTTATAAATATGTTTAGTCAAATTGACGCTTCATTTATAGGTTTCTGTTACTGGATTACGTACAGCACACTCTTTTCAGCTTTGCTGTGCGTCTGAGCCTGGACAAGACTGGCACACCCACACGTGTTTCTCTTGCTTTACATCGAACGTTAATGGAATAATAATACAGCAGGGTTTTTTTTTACTTCAATAACCTACTGTAAGTATTGCGTTAGGTTACTCGTTACTTTAAAAAGTAATCAGACTACGAATGCACGTTACGCTACTGCACATGAGAATGTGTTGCTAAGTTTAGCACTGTATGTTCAGATCATTAATGTACATTTAGCGAATTCTGAAATATCGAGATAGACTTTTTCAGCCAAGAGAAGGAATAATATGATCGTCCGGACATTTGCCTCTTGAAATGTATTTTGTGGACGCTTCTCCCCCACGGCTGCTGAAAGCGTGTATGAAGAAAACACGTGCAGTCAGACATGCAGCAACTACAAAACCCTTAACTGTAACCCTTTTAAGACTTTATATGGCCACATGAGTAGGACATTCGTAGAGAAATCTACCTCAGTTAATCAGTGTTCTCAGAGGCCAATAACCTGATTTCTCTAACCGATTTAACCATTTACTCTGCATTTTAGAAATCAGGCTTCTGTGAATAACCGGGTTATTGAAATGCATGTAAACGCACTGATAGATCTAGCAGACCAGTTTAAATAAAAAATGCTTGCATTGAAATAATTAAAATGAAGGGTTCATATTTTAACTTGCACATCTCCTACTTGTATCTTGCATCCAGTGCTTCCCTCGAGCAAACAAGTGCATAGTGGACTAAGTGGATTCAGAAATCAGGCAGACTGAACGTATTCACAGATGACGGAAAGCGAAACTAATGCTGTTATTGTCCCATTTAAATTTGTAAAATGTTTAATTGCTGAACATAATTATACAAATCATGAATAATAATTTATATGTCCATCTAAAGTCAACATCATTCAGTATAACAGTAAATTAATCTTGCAGAGCCATTCATACGGTATACTATACTGTGACAGAGATGGGAGTAGATTCACACCTGGTGCCATGGATCGTGGACTATCTTACAGACAGACCTCAGTATGTGCGTCTCGGGGACTGCAGGTCTGACATTGTGGTCAGCAGTACAGGAGTGCCGCAGGGGACTGGACTTTCTCTAGTCTTGTTCAGCCAACATACATCGGACTTTCAATACAATTCAGAGTCCTGCCACGTGCAAAAGTTCGCTGACGACACTGCTATCGTGGGCTGCATCAGGAGTGGGCAGGAGGAGGAGTATAGGAACCTAATCAAGGACTTTGTTAAATGGTGCGACTCAAACCACCTACACCTGAACACCAGCAAAACCAAGGAGCTGTTGGTGGATTATAGGAGGCCCAGGCCCCTCATGGACCCCGTGATCATCAGAGGTGACTGTGCAGAGGGTGCAGACCTATAAATACCTGGGAGTGCAGCTGGATGATAAACTGGACTGGACTGCCAACACTGATGATCTGTGCAAGAGAGGACAGAGCCGACTATACTTCATTAGAAGGCTGGCGTCCTTCAACATCTGCAATAAGATGCTGCAGATGTTCTACCAGACGGTTGTGGCGAGCACCCTCTTCTACGTGGTGGTGTGCTGGGGAGACAGCATAAAGAAGAAGGACGCCTCACGGCTGGACAAACTGATGAGGAAGGCAGGCTCTATTGTAGGCACAGAGCTGAACAGTTTGACATCCGTGGCAGAGCGACGGGCGCTGAGCAGGCTCCTGTCAATCATGGAGAATCCACTGAACAGGATCATCTCCAGACAGAGGAGCAGCTTCAGCGACAGACTGCAGTCACCGTCCTGCTCCACTGACAGACTGAGGAGACCCCACACTATACGACTCTTAAATTCCACCCCTGGGGGTAAACGTTAACATTATACAAAGTTATTGTCTGTTATACCTGCATTGTTATCACTCTTTAATTTAATATTGTTTTTATCAGTATGCTGCTGCTGGAGTATGGGAATTTCCCCTTGGGATTAATGATGGATGGATAGATCCATCCATCCATCTATCTATTGTGGAGGACTGCCGGCTTTGTGTTCCGGCCCTCACCCCCAGGCCGCCAGGAGGAGCTCTCCCGACAGCAGGATCGTGCCCCGAGTTCGAGCAGGGCCTCATGAACTATGTAGTGTTTTTACACAGCCCTGCTGGATACCTTGGGGGCCACCGGGAGTCGCTATAGGGGGGCTCGTGGGCTCTTGTGTGCCCTATAACCCGGGAGTACGTCACGGTCACGTGACAGGAAGGAACGACGTGCTCCCGCGTTGAAGAAAAGGGCTGTTTACCCTGACCCGGAAGTAATAAGGAACTGTGGACTAATTTGGCAGGAACACCTCCGGGTCAGGGGCTATTAAAGGACTACGGGCCAGTCCAGACACTGAGCTGAGCTGGGAGGTAGGAGGGTGAGGTCGAGGCAGAGGAGGCGAAGAGAGGCCCGAGTATCATGTGAAGAGGATTGTGTTTGTTGACTTTGGGGAACTGGGGGTTTGGTGGCGGTGCACTGACTTTGTATAAATAAACGTGTGGTGATGGAGCAAACGGTGTCTGCGTGTGTGTGTCCGGGCCGCTATATTTCACAGTGGCGTAGCCGGCAGGATACTCCACCTGGGTCAAGGTGGGGACCTGCATCCCCTAAAATGTCAGTGAAAGGCCCGGCACAACAGGGGAACTCACCCACGTGCCGCAGGGGTGGCGTGCACCCAACCCCACAGCAACGAAGTGCTGCATGGACCTATGGGGGTCCATTGACGGACTTTGCTTTTAAGGGGCGGCTCACCGACGCGGAGCCCAGGAAAGGGGCTGCCGAGAAGGAGAGGCTGTGGCTGCAGAAGCCGCAGCAGCAGCGGAGCTGCCTGGAAAGACGCTCTCCAGTGAGAGAGGAGAGCGAGAAGCTTGACCAAAAGTCTCTCCTCAATACAGGCACGGGATTGGACAGCGTGTCCTGTTCTCTCGCCAGCGGTTGGCCGAAGGCGAGAGCAGGGAATGTCCGTCCCGTGCACCCAGGAAACCCGAGTGGGCCGCAGGGAAAGGCCCATAAAGAGCAGTCAGTCGGTGGAACCCCTCACAAGGTAAGCCCAGCGCCGGCTGCTTCTCTCTCCTTGGCGGCTGTGTTACAGGAGCTGCAAGAAGAACTGCGCCTTGTGCTGTCGCCGCCGGCCGAGCGATGTGCCCTCCGGGCGGAGATGCTGGACTCAGGAGGGATGGCAGTGGCGTTGGATCGAGAGCTGCCGGCAAGAAAGGATTGGCGCACTGCAGGAGCTCCTGGACGGAGAGGTACAGTGGGGAAGGTAGGTGAGACCGACCCCGTGAAGCTCTGGACACCAGGTCTGCCCTCTT
Source organism: Polypterus bichir lapradei (assembly GCA_026402145.1). Classification (NCBI taxonomy): domain Eukaryota; kingdom Metazoa; phylum Chordata; class Cladistia; order Polypteriformes; family Polypteridae; genus Polypterus; species Polypterus bichir. The sequence goes on along the minus strand of JANRMT010062845.1, from coordinate 15,762,694 downwards.
ATGATGAGCAGATCCAAACCGTCACGGCGTCCCAAAGTAAGCGGAGGAAACGGCTTGGGGAAGCCAGTTCCTCCGACATGGGAGGACGTGTCGCTGGGTGCGCACGTCCCGCGAAGGGCCGTCCTCTGCGGAGGCAGAGGAAAACCCCGTAGTGTGGGAGGTGGACAGAACGCCTGAGCCCACTGGTGGTTCCGTGGCAGGGACTGCCAACTTACCGTACAGGGAAGCCGAATGGGGGAGCATCAGAGGGCCGATTGGAGCGTAGAACGTTGGCCCAGCTGAGACGACGAGCTGAGGGGCTGCGTCAGGGCAACGTCCCCGCCCCTTGTTTTTCTGTTTTATTTACAGGCTCGGGCCCTACCCTGCAATGTGTCGGCTTGGCGCCGAGATGTCTTTGTCCTCGCGGAATGGTCCGCTGGTCCTGGGAGGTCCCAGCTAGCGGGGGAGTATTGTCGCAGTTGGCTGGGTGTGGTCGGCAATCAGCCACCTATTTAAGGAGCCGCCGCCCTGCAATCAAGGCTGGAGTCGGGTGAGGAGGAGGACAAGGTCGAGGCAGAGGAGGCGAAGAGAGGCCCGAGTATCGTGTGAAGAGGATTGTGTTTGTTGACTTTGGGGAACTGGGGGTTTGGTGGTGGTGCACTTGACTTTGTATAAATAAACGTGTGGTGATGGAGCAAACGGTGTCCGTCTGTGTGTGTGTCCGGGCCGCTATATTTCATACTATCTATCTATCATTATATAGTGCCTTTCACTCTATCTATCTATCTACTACATGCAGCTGGAGACAACCAGGAGTGAATTTGGCTTAAATGTGCATTGAAACAAGTAGACAGTTCATTGAATGCCACGTCTCTAAACCAATCTAATGCCACATGATGGTGGAGCACAAAGTAGGGGTGGTGAGCCATCAGTGTGAATGTGCAGGTAGTGGACGTGGCAGATGACAGGACGGCACAAGACAAAAAGCCTGGAACCATGGAAGGTCAGAGTGGTGGCACTGGCACCGGAGGTTAGTCATGAGAGGATGAGAGGAGGTGATGATTTTGGTCTTTTGATCTTTCTGAGGTTCATGTTCCACCAAGCGTTGTCCGAGTGCCCATTTCCCACCCTCCACCTCCAGGTCATTAAAATGCGTTTTCATACCCACAGTGAAGACTGGCCACAGCTTATCTGACACAAAGTGAGAAAGTACCGTGTGTGTGATGCCAGTGAACTGAAAAGCCCACCAAGGCACATTCACACATGGGCTGATTTGGAGAAGTCAATCCAATGAATGTGCATATCTTTGGGGATCTAGGGGGTACCAAAGTACCCCAAGGAAAACCCACACAGATATATGGAGAATGTGCAGACTCCACAACAGAGAAGAGGTGGGCGTGGGATTCAAACCCAGGACATCCATTATGGAACCAATGCCAGCCTGACCCTAAGACTGCAAACATAAATTGATTTTTAAGAATGCAAAAATTGGTTATGCACTCTAAAATGCTAGACAAAATAGCTTTAAAAATAGAATGTGATGTCTCATCTCACACACGGATTTACTCATCTGCAGTCAAAAGAGAGAAACTCAAATGATCCCCTTCATCTCTGTACGATCCAATTAATGGATGTGGAAGCAGTGACATCCTCTTGAAAATAACAATAAAAGTAAACAGTAATTCTTGTTCCACAGTAAGCGGTAAAGCTGCTGCCATAATAATCAGAGCACAATGATAGACAATGTCTGTCATAACGAACTTCACTTTCGTTGGAAACCAAGGAACGCCGGCGTTTGCTTTTGCTGACAGTTTAATCAGCCGCCTGTCTAATTACAGAGTGAAGTGCATTTTGAATATTTCGACTTTCAAGCAGACTTGCTTTCTTCCAGACCTCTAACTAGCACAAAGAACTCTATTGATCCCGTAAAGTGGGTTGAGTAAGACAGAACAGGCAGCCAATAATCTGTTTCTATTAAATACAACGAGGGCGTCTACAAAATTAGCGTCTGCGACTCTTTGTTTTATTGTGTCTTCTAATTTAATTGTTGCCAGCATTAAAAGGGTCCAGCAGAATGACAACAGGATTGGATTTTACATCAACAGAATCCGTGTGAGTCGTTAAAGTTAAAAACGATCTTGTGAAGAACACATCTGCAGATGAGGAGTACTGTACCCTATAATCTGTTAAAAATGGCAGACTTAAATGAAGATAAGAACTGTTCCATCGAGTTATTTTAAGCAACTAGAGAAATTGCACTACCACATCGATATACTTGTTTAGATTATACGATCTGATTGTAGGAGGGCTCCGAAATGCTCACTTTTTGAGCAATCTGTGCTGCAGAGTTCAAGTGGAACCAATCCGCTGCGGAGAAAAGACCACCTCACATGACAGTTATTGGCATGGACGGCTGGCTGTTGTCATCCCAATACATTTTATTATACAAGGTGGGACCCACGAATTCCAAGAATTGTTAAGAAAAAAAATGTAATTCCCTTTTAGCTTCACAATCCTCTCCTTAAGATGCAATACACTTGTCTGAGCTCATCTCACATTCCTCTTAACATTTCCTGTACTCCTCTTTGAATAACCTCTCCAACATTTTTTCCTGGATTTCTTCCACGATAGCAAATTGTTAGGAGATAAGCAAATAAAAGACTCCTTAGCCTTCCATAGGGACGCGACTGAGCGGGTCACAGGGGTCCAAGGAAGGCGCCGGTCAAAGATGGTACAATAAAAGTCTTGTTATTCATTTCTACTTACAAATAACAGTGGGTGTATTGGTGCCGTGAAAACTGAACAAAATGTTCATCGCAGCAAAAGCAAAATGTAATAAAAAGCATTTAGATAAGTTTGGTATTTTTCAGGTTGAAGTTATTTCTGCACAAACATGCTATACCGTATATACTCACGTATACGTCAGGTCTTGAAACCTGAAAAATTGATCATAAAATCAGACCCCGACTTATACGCCCGTTCAAAATCCATCCATTATCCAACCTGCTATATCCTAACTAGAGGGTCACGGGGGTCTGCTGGAGCCAATCCCAGCCAACACAGGGCACAAGGCAGGAAACAAACCCCAGACAGGGCACCAGCCCACCGCAGGGCACACACACACACACACACTAGGGACACTTTAGAATCGCCAATGAACCACACCTGCATGTCTTTGGACTGTGGGAGGAAACCCACGCAGACACGAGGAGAACATGCAAACTCCACACAGGAAGGACCCGGGAAGTGAACGCAGGTCTCGTAACTGCGAGGCAGCAGCACTCACCCATTATCCAACCCGCTATACCCTAACATAGGGTCATGGGGGTCTGCTGGAGCTAATCCCAGCCAACACAGGGCGCAAGGCAGGAAACAAACCCCAGGAAGGGTGCCAGCCCACCGCAGGGCCCGTACAAAAATACGACACTTCATTTTTTTTAAAATCTCCTTGCCTCTTCCAATCTCGTACCAGTTTCTCAGACACATCGAATTTTGTTACCAATTTCTTTTGCCACTTCAACAATTTTTAATTTAAAACCAGCTTCATATTTTCTTCTGATCGAACGCTCCATCGTAGATAAGGGATGCTATTATGATAAAGGTGTATGAGGGTGTGAGATGCAAAAATCACAAAACTGTGCAAACGTCACTTTGGAATAGGACGGGTATCACTGTGTGGTCACGTAGGCACAATACACAGAAAAAAAAGGCTGTGTGCTCCATGGTTCCTCTCTCAGGTGGCCGTTAGCATATCTCTTGGACCAATAGCGTGAGTTTTCCGTATTTGACTATACGTTATAAAATACCAGAAATTATACAGTAAAATAAAGCCCCGACTTATCTGCAGGAGAACTTAAATGCAAATATATATGGTATATGCATTTGTCATTTTCCAGTTCTAAAGTTAAGTGCGTTCAGTAAATTAAAAAAATATCTTTCCCACTCAGACGTTTTACAAAGAGGATATGGGACACAGAAGAAAAGCTCAAAAACTTACCAGATATGTTCATTTGTCAGGCTAATTCAGTTGTCGAGTATCGATCCATGTTTTCCGTGTTTGTAGCAAAACAAACATTGTGGAATGAATCATTTTATCGCGCGTTCCTGGTAGTGTTTCTCGTGGTAAGATTTACGTCTTACATGTGAATTCTCGTGTAAATACGGAAGTAAACTAATAAAAAGTTTACTGTCATTTGGTGTGTTGGGAGGAACCCGAGTTCTGTGGTGGGGAGACGTTATTGTACAGAGAGATCAAGTTCTGAGCTGTCACACATGGCGTATGGGTCTTCTTCTAAAATCGCGGAATCTAATAAGATTGCTTTTTTTTTGTTCATAAATGACACTTACAAATGCTGCAAATACTCACACATTTAGGGCAGCAACTTGCCTTTTCTGTCGTTCATTTTGCCAGGATGCATGCAAAGTGGCACAGTAAGTGGGCATTTCTCATGACATGTTGTGTATTTACGTTACACACACACATCACTGGACCTCCCACAGGCTCAGTCATAACCCGCACAGACAAGAGGGGGCACTGCCGCCAACACTGCCATCTCCTTTTTTTGCTCCACAGTGCCAAGAAGCCACGCAAGTGAGGGTATTTGACTCTGCCCCTTCCAGTCCAGCCGCAATAAAAACCAGGAAGGGGGCGTCATTTACTGGCTCGAGCGACTCATCAGAAGGAGGTCCGCTAGCTACGACTTGGCTACACAGCCCATCTTGTTAACAATTGGCTGAGTGTTCCCAGATAACGGGACACCCGCCGGAGAGCGTTTTCTTTTCTAGGTACTCCAGTATTTCTTAATGTCCATTTCTTGGTTCTTTAAAAGCCATCTTGGGTGGTCTCTCTGGTAATAAACGTAATAATCAAATCAAATATTCTGCACTTACCAACACTGCGTACATTTACAGCTCTGCCGTTTACGACCAAATGCGTCGGAAAATAATGAAATACACATAAATGATACTAACCATGATAGCTGAGGACGAAGAAGCCGCTGGTAGTAAAGTCACTGTGAAATTTAATCAGGATCTGATTGGACGTGCTGTAGACGGATTCCAGGGCGGTGTTGCCACTAAACTGGCCAATCTGAGGAGAACTCTGGTCAGGACCATCCCTGAGAAAAATATGAACATCAGAATTCTGTGTTAAAATTTTGGTAGTAAGGCCTTGCATTTCAATTTCAGCTCCAGTATCACTGAACACTAAAAATAACAAAGAAATAAATGGGCACTGAGCGAAACGTTTAACTTTTTAATAGTTTACTCAGGATTCATCACATGAAACACATTTTTAAAGTAAATATGATTTCTCAAAGATCGAGAGACAAAATGTGGTGTTGGAGAACAGAAATTTGGCTACAAATCTTAAGGATTGTATGAAGAAACAAAGGTCGGGCCGCCTTTAACATCGGCACTTTGTAACTCCGAGGGGCGAGCGCCACGTCCTCTCTTTTCAGTTTTTCATGCAGTGACTTTAATCTTTTGTAGGTTAAACCGGGGGATTGAGGATGAGCGCCTGTGAAAATATATTCATATATTAGGAGGCCACAATAAAAAGAAGAGAAAGGCCCTCTGGTAACCCACAATGCACTGTGCCAAGTGAAAAGAGGAACCAAATTAATAGAAAAGGTATCAGAATGTTAATCAAATAAAATAGAAATCAAGTCAATACTTTTATTTAAATTTGTAATTCTACAAAAAATCATTATACCTGAGTATAAGTCAGATCGAGCATTACATTTCTATGAATTTTAAACAGCCATTTGGGGAAATAAAAAAGGAATAGAGACGAGTAGCAGAACATGAACTTCATTTGAAAATTCTATTGTGAAGAGTATATGAAATCCTCTGCTGCTGAAGATAAATTGTGGTGATTTGAAAGTTTAAAGTTTCTTCATAATGGAAATGTATTATTAAAGTAAAAGACATGGAAAAAAAAAGAGATTATCCAACAATAAGAGTGAACAACTGGGCATTATTTCTAAATTAAATACCATGGTGGCTGACTTTGTGAATTACTGTACGTCGAGTTCTCATATAAACTTAATTACGGCTTCTGTGCATCATACAATCATCATCGCATAAAAAATTATTTTCCATTTAGCAACGAGTCGCTTCATCTGTACACTTCTGAATGAAATGTCTGCTGTGTCTCCTCTGCGGGTTCAGAATTCACACAAAAAGAGAAATGTATAACTCAAAAAGGCGTTTCAGGCTTTGAACGATTCTGCCGGGCAAAATCGGAGGCGAGTTCTTACTCACCACACAGTAATGAAGTCGTAAATCGGCTCTGTTTGCAAAACGGTGAAATTGATGTAGATCCCATTCCCCGGTGGGACTCGGACAACCCAGACACAATCCTGGAAGTTTGGATACTCATCTGGGTACCCGGGAGAGTAAATGGTGCCATTCATGGCTGTGATGTTTCCGCCACACAGAGCTGAGGATGCAAACACACTTTGAATTAAATGTCTAATTACCACTACCACATAATCACGTTCGCAATGTTCTTAGAAACTTTCAATAATAAAGTCCAATTCTCATTTCTCTATCAAAATAGATTCATTCCAAAGGGTTGCTTTCATAAACAGCATTTTGTTTAAAAATCTTTTTCAGTTTGTAAATAAAATGTATCTGTAGATCATCTCATCAGTTCAGATCAGATCAGGTGTCTATAATACCACTCCAGGACGAGAGGGGATTCTTCGCTGTCACTAGCAGTCTTGCCTTTTCCCTCCACAGCTCTAAGAAGACGCCCCTTTTAGGACGAGTGACCACACCCTCATTCCCCTGAGATACCCCGCCCCTTCCGGTCACATCCATATAAAGACGGCCATTTCTAGAAGGAGGAGTCTCAGTCTTGAAGGAGCTCCTCTCACAGACCATTAGGTTGCTGCCAAGAGTTCTCTTTTGTTGTTTTGTGATTAAACAGAGTGGCCAGGTTGGCACCCCAACTATTCTTTGGACTTTGTCAGTCCTGCTTGACAATAGCTAATGGTTTTCTCCATTAAGTGAAATTCAGTTGTTGGCTATAAGACATACTGTTCATTTTGCAGGAATCGATTAAAAAAATCTGACTTAATACTTCAGTAGTGAGGTTGAACTGAAGCCAAAGTCTGCTTAATATATTTATCGGCTTACAAAGACTATTACAAGATAGCAAAACAGCGTATGCAATAAAAATGGCAAGGCGATGTTCTTTCGTTTACCTTCACATCTGGGCAGAGGGTAGTTCCAGTTCCTGCTGACACCGTGCAGACATGTTAAGGCCGCCTCTCCAATTAAAGAATAACCGGGAAGGCACTCGAAAGAAACTGTCTGCCCGACGCTGAAGTCGCTTCCAATCACAAAGCCGTTCCGGAACGGGCGCGGATCAGGGCAGCTCTGTAGCTGGTAGGCTGTGGGTTTGTCCGGTAATATCGTCAACAGAAGAAAGAAATGTTACAATATTACACATGTCTCGATCGCACACAAATATGAACAAACACAATTGTATTGTTTAAAAATAGTCTCTTTTTCTATCAGACAATGTCATTTATTATTTTTAACAATTGGCGTATCAAATGTTGACATGCATTTAAAAGAGTTCATTTGTTCTATTTTTTGTAGGCACTTTGCTCTTCTTGAGCCCTTAAAGAAATGCTGTAAGGGGAGCAGGGAATCACGTTTTAGTTGTGCCGTTTGTTTTGTCGTGGACTTGCGCTCGCCATGACCAGCCTCAGTCTGCACATTTGCACTGTGGTACCTGCTGCTGGCATTCAGGATTACAGGGGGTCCTTTGGGGACCATCTCTGTACACTGTGAGGAGAGCACATCCTGGTGACAATGGTAATCTCTCTCTCTCTCTCTCACACACACAGAGTCTCCACTACACTCCACCCTGTCCACAGTGCAAATCCCATCCTCGTCGCCAAGTGAATCACCATGGGCTCACACCATGAAGCACCTCCTTTAGTCAGCAGTCACGCAGAAACCATTTCTAAACACTGCAAGTAGAGCGCCTCCTGGTGACGACAGCTGACCTCCGTCTGTCAGCTTTAATCTTTTCTGCGCGGTGTCACCACTGCACTAGTGAGTTGCTGTGAACTCGTACCATGAAGATTTACATTGTGGTGAACTGCAGGTGGTCAGTTGCAAATCCATACTGTCTGGTTCAGAAGTGGTCTTCTTGCAGCATAGGAGAGATCCTCTGGTCAGCTGTGCAGGGACCATTACTGAACACTGGGAGGAAAGCCCTTCATGGTGACATCAGATGTCATGATCTCGCTCTCCCTCTCTCTCTCTATCTGTCTCCAGTGCCCCTTTTCTTCACAGCGTTGCCATTACACTCCAGCAGTCAGGTCAGGTCAGGTTGAGGAGCATACACTGGTACAGTGCATTGCCACACCCATGACGCTCCCTCACAATGCAGGCCATAGGTCCTCATTTGGGATTTTGTGAATGACACAGAGTCAAACCAGCGGTGCCCAAGGATTCTCTGAAGAGACACACGTGAAGAAGTCCAGTCTTCGCCTCAGGTCACTGGATAGTGTCCATGTCTCAGAAACAGGAAGCACCAGGACTCTAAAGACTTGGACCTTCGTCCATTTGCAGGTACATGGGGGGCGCCACATACCCCTCTCCAGGGACCTCATGGTAGACTCCAGCTGTCCACTGTGCAAATCCCATCCTCGTCACCAAGTGAATTACCATGAACTCACAGCACAAAGCGTCTCACTTTGACCATTTGCACCGTGGTGAACTGCTGGCGGCCAGTCAGGGACCCTCAGTGTCAGGCTTAGGAGTGGTCTCCTTACGGCATGGGCTCCAAGCTCCAAGTCTTGGCTATTCAGAAACTTCTTCTGAACACTGCGATCAGAGCACTTCCTAGTGATGTTAGCTCTCTCTCTCTCTTTCGCTCTCTCAGCCCCCGTTTTTTGTGCACAACACCTCCATTACAGAACGAAAACCTGCAGGTTCATGGCTGAGACCCACTACTGAAAACAGAAAAACACCTGATTCAGTGTCACTGATTCACCAAAGAACAGATAGAACAGTTGATCGCCATGTCCAGATGTCTGCTTGTTCTTCAGCACTTACTCAGACTTTTGGTCGAGTGTCCAGTCCTAATGGTCCACAAAGAGTTTTGAGCTGGATAAGAGCATCAAAGAGGCCTTGCCATAAAGACAACTGTGGATCTCAATGGTGAACATGAAGGACAAACAATTCAGTATTCAGTGAGAGCACAGCCTGGTCATGTAATGGCTACAATAAAAGCTTTATGCCACCATGTGGTGTGTACACTACACAGCACTGCCATGACCCTCTTTCCAGATACCGTGTGCCCACTATATCACCGCTATTACTTTCTTTTAACATCTTTGAATCTTTCACTGAAAACAGATCCAAAACAATTAGATAGCCATCACACCGATCAAATGACAGGCCTACTTTCCAGGTACAGGACTTTATAAAACAGAATGTCCTGGGCTTTGCTTCTCACCTTGGTATGTGACATGGAAGCCCTGTTTGTTCTGCGAATAGTCACTGTGGAAGTATAAGCTGGTCTCATGGGTGGTGCTGAAGAGCGAAGCTGGGACTTGTGGGCCGCTGAATCTGCCAATCACAGTTCCCGTCTCGAGGGATCCGCTTCGCACTTCTAGATAATCATGGATGGTCTCCGTGGAGAAATTCAGGAACTGAAGATGTACGCCTGCGGGGACATTCAGTACAATTTTTTTGCACACATTTCTTTTTTTAATTTACATCTCAAAAAGACAAAATAAACATTTGCAGAGCTGTCAATGACCACCCAATGAGGAGAAACATGAAACTAAAGATTGTGCTCAAAAGTACCGTATACTGACGGTGGATTTATTTGGCATTTACTTTAACAGATAAGTAGTTCAAATGTAACTCTTATAATAAACCGTGTCAAACATGCATGTGACTCCTGACGTCTCTATGTGGGGGTCCGCTCAACGTTCTTATCTAACAAGTGAGGTCAGGCAGCTATGAACCGCCGACTGACCGCTGTGCCTCATGTTTCTCTTACAACGATGGGTCACGGTCATGTTTGTACTTACCAAAGCCAATGGGCAGCTTTATTGTCCACGTGCAGTCTAAGCTGCTAGGGTAGTTTCCAGGGAAGCCAGGGCTCAAAACCACCCCACTGAAATCAACTAAAGCACCACCACACTGGGCTGTATAAAAAAAAAAATAAAAAGAACAACATCAATATATATATATAAGCACCGGAAACAATTTGGACAAATTTTGTTTCTAATTATATGGTTTATGATGGTACCAGGGACTCAAAAGTTCTGGGACCAGGAGAAGAAAATGTTCCTACCGTGGGGTGAACTGTTATGGAGGCTGGAAAAATGAGTCTATGAGACAATGGGCTATGGATTAGCTGAAGCCGTTCTTCATGAGTTATCACACACAAGCGACTCTACTGCCATGGACTCACACCAACAGTCATCTCACTTCACAGATTTGCACCACCCGCCGACCCTCAGCATCTGGATTACCGTGGTCTTCAGAGGCAGTCTGCTGTCAGCCTTAGTTAAGGAAGACTTCCAGCTCTGACTGAGCAGATACTCTTTGGTGACACTAGCACTCTCTTGCTCATCTGACATATCACTGCACAGCTCCACCATACCCAAAATGTTCTCAAAATGTTGATTTTTTAAATAAACCATCACCACTGGCACTCACATCTCACATTACAAAGACCTGGTCTTAGACTACATGTATATAAGTCCTCAGGACCACCTAGACCCACTATAGCTTGCCTATTGGACACAGATGGGAGTGAAAGATGTAATCATCTATCTGCTCTACAAGGCCTATCACCATCTGAACAAAACTGGCATTTTATTTCTTTTAGAATTCGCCAGTGTCTTCAACACCATTCAGCCATCCTTGTAAATTCAGAGATATGCAGGTGATATCCTGGATAATGGACTGTCTTTCAGGCAGACCACAGTTTATCGTGTCTCTGGTATGGATGTGACGAACACTGGAACGCCACATGAAACAGGCCTGTCTGCTTTTCTCTTCACCCTGTAAACCTTGGACTATGAATATAACACCAGGACATGTCATTCGCAAAAATTCTCAGATGATTCTACACTTATTGGACGTATTGACATGAGGGATTCTAAACTAATGGGATGTACTGACATGAAACAAAGGAGATGAGTCAAGGAGAAAACCATTTTCCATTTTCCTTGGTGCAGAAAGTATTGCCTGCAATTTAATATCAGCAAAAGTAAAGGAACTGGTTATTGACTGTCACCACACCAGTTGACCCCTATGCCTGATCACTATTCACGGAGAAGATGAGCCGATGGTCCACATCAGTGACAGACTGGACTGGTCTCATAACACTGAAGAACTACCAAAGAAAAGACAGAGAAGACACAGGAGAATGTGCTGGGTCAAGAAGTCCTTCAAATCTTCTACATCTCACAGTCTGATTTCCTTGAGCTGAGCCAGTATCATCACCTCAAAAGAGGCCCACCAAATCAACAAGCTAATTGAAAAGGTCAAGCTCAGTTATGTGACACACTCTGTACCCCCTGAAGGTGGTAGAGAATGAAGACAAAGCTGAGTGCCATTATGAACAATGCTGCACATCCTCTCTCTGACACAGCAACACGGAGGACTTTCAGCCAATGAATTAGGCAGCAGAAGTGTGTCAAGAAACATGACAGGGACAAATAAATAAAGTGCTATCTATCTATCTATCCTTTTTATAGTTCCTTACATATCTATCTATATTATATATATATATTATTGGAGACATGCAGACCTTCTGTGATTTATGGGGGCTTGGGGGGTTTTGTGTTCTGTTGAGAGGGGCAAGTTGGTGACTGGGTGGTGACTTCTTTAAATGTCATTCATAATATTTAAACACTGGATGGCTGAAAGCGCAGAACAGGAGACGTACTTGAGAATGCAGTGCTGTGTGTATAATAGTGAGTTATCTTCTGAGTAGGGGGCATGTACAGGGGAGTAGTGGAGGAGTAAACTGATTATGAATTGTGTATTTATTATAGACAATAATTTAAATGTATGAGCTGTGTAGGAGGCGTGTACAGGGGAGTAGTGGCATAATTAACTAATTATGAATTATTTTTTATTATGGACAATTATATAACTATGTGCGGAGTAGGAGGTGTGTACAGGGCAATACTAGTGGTGTAGTGCAATTGTCAACTTACATATTTATTAACTGCATATTATTGCTGTTTTCATGTTGTTTTATTATTGTGCAAAATAAAGTTTATTTTAAAGTTTAAAAAAATCTATCTATCTAATCCTGCCAACTACGCTAAAATGTCTATTTGTCTATTGATTATATAGTGCCTTTCATATCTATCTATCTATCTTTTGATAACAGTGTGTGAGGTTACACTGGGTTAATAGGGATTGAATATTTGGTATTTTTTTTCTACTATTCATTTCTTTGTATTGGTTATTTATAATACTTTTTCTTGTATGTGTACTTTTAATATTTTAATGTTTGTTCTTGTTATTTTTTTGGTTCAATAAAGTACTTTTAAAAAATAATAAAAAAAAAGATCTATCTATCCCTGCAAACTACGCTAAAATGTATTTCTATCTATTGATTATATAGTGCCTTTCACATCTATCTATCTATCTCTCTATGCTAGTTAATTCATTTGGCTAAGGAGAATATTAAGGAGCATTCATAACTTCGGAGACAATATGGATCAATCAGTCTGACCCAGACTGATCTAAAAAGCAATTCTCTCACATTGATAAAAGGGTTTCAGAAGCTGCTCTGTGAAAGTGTTGATTTAAAAAGTTCCACGTCGTCCTGTTTTCCAGCTCCATGGCCCTGTGTGTCTACCACCCGCTCCACAATCTGAAGGGCCACCTGTGTAAGACATGTTATGCCCACTTTAATCTGAGTGGAACAGACAAGCATTGCTAGTGTTGTACGGCCTGCACAGAATACCTCGGTGAATGAATCCTCTGACCAGATCAATGTCACCATAAAACACACTGTGGCGCACACCCAAATTCAAGTACCTGTCTGCTTGAGTGCTGTGGTAGTCATTATGCCTGTCAATGATTTTGTGTGTGCAGTAGAATGCAAATATTTTATACAGTATGTAGTGCTTAGCTATTTAAGGCCCGTTTTAGTTATATTAATATTATTTAAAAAGTAATAAACATAGTTTTCCAGGGTGTCACAAAAATGTCAAGCAATATCTTTAGAAACTAAAATGTAGATTATGAAGAGGGTACAGGTGGGAGTAAAGAGACTCCACGATTGAGGTTGGAACCCAGTCATGAGCGTAGGAGTGGAGACGGGCGCAGAGGGCACTTCCCTTAAGGAGTCTATCTTGGGTGCTGTTTGAGTAACTAAAGGCCTTTGTGAGTCTGGTAACAGATTGGGAGATGAGAAGTGCAGCAGTGAAGCAAGGCGTAGTCGAATAGGTTGAGGCCAGAACTGAGACGCTATGAGTCCTGAGAAACAAGTTCAAGTGCCAAGAAGTCAGAACCCGAAACGAACCTCACTGCTTGAATTTTGAAACTGAACTAACCAAGAACTGCAATGACAAAGTCTTATTCACCAAGGGATGACCCTGTGTGTGATCGCCGCCATATATATCTCGTTACTTCTTCAATACTTCATCAACACAACAAACTGTGTTCCTGTGAAAACTCAAGACAACATCATGCAAGTCAAGTAAAACAAAATGAAAATTAATGTTATGAAAATGACACTCAACCAAAAACGAATCCTAGAACTAAACTCTTCAGGGGAAAAAAATAATAAAGGGTGTAAAATATCCACCAGAAAAGTAATTATAAAGAAACCAAAACCATGACATTTAGAAAGCTGGACCATTGGTGTTTCTTCTGAGCACCACTGGGGTACGAGGTGGAGGTGGCAGCATGAAATGAAGCAGCTTTGTAGGGTGGCCGAGGAAGGAGATGGCGGGTGACGTGAGCCCCGTGACACCTGCCATAATGAAGCCCCTTTCCCTCCAGGTCATTACAGCACATATTCATATCTCGACTATGTTAACGCTACCTCTGATAAGGACATTTCCTGTAGTGAACTAAAATCCGTGATCGTATCATTAACTGAGCTATTACTGTATTACTGTTTGTCGGGATTATCTTGCAGGATGTAGCAGAGTTGGCTTTGCCATTTTTTCTATTAACTGGTCAGATCCAAAATTTGTTTTCATCACCCCTCTAAAATTAAAAAACAACATACATACCTAAACACATCGGAACTGGATAATTCCATCTTCTAACTGGACCCGGCATACATGTAATATGTGTGTGCCCCTATAAGGAATAAAGTGTTATGTTAGTATGAAAAAAAATCACAAAATTAGAGAATAAAGTAAAGCAAGGAACCGAAGTCCCCAAATAAACAAACAAAGATCGATACATCGATCCACAGTCCTGTGCTCTGCTGCTTACTTCATCTCTTTATTCACATCGCAATGTTAACTTACGGGACTAAAGGGCACATCCTGCCGTGGCAGACTGTTAAATTTCAAGAAAGTCGAAACTGGGAAAATCGGAAATTCATGAAACTGTTCTGCTCGTAAAAGGACTCGGCAGATGAATTCAGGAAAAAGAGGATCAGGAAATGGAATGGGAGTTTTACAGATTCGATGAAAGGCAAAAATAGGAAACTGGTGATTCAATAACAGGTTTAGAATGTTAGACAAGCGCGCACTCCGAACGAGATCGTTTAAATGTTCAAACCCGATGAATTTGAAATACGACACAAAAAATAAACTTAATTCTCACTGTTAATTCCTAACCTTACCACCAATATGATTTTTAGTGTCAGTCTTTATATATCGGATGCTATGACGTACATGGTGCTCGCTTCTAAAGAGTCACAGCTTGAGATGACCAAACACGCCACTTTCATTTTGCATGCAATTTTGCGAAACTAGCAGTCAAGTCTGTTTAATAAACCATTTCACAATCACAAACTGCAGTTTTGGGGGGTTTTTAAGTTTTTTATTTTTAAGGATTACTGCTCGCTAAATCCTCATTCACACTTCCATGTATACTTGTGTTCTTTTCTGCAGCGTTGTAAAGCACGTATATTCAAACCAAGGCGGTGAGATCAGCTCTATTCATGCCTCTCATTCACAACATGGTGTGTTTGTAGAAAATGTGCCATGCTGTATATTTGAGACGCTAAAATTTGGGTTAGGATAATAAGGGCGGAGTGGTGGCTCTGAGGCTAAGGATCTGCGCTGGTATCCTGAAGGTTGCCTGCTGGGCCCTTAACCTGCAATTGCTCCAGGGGCGCTGTACAATGGCTGACCCTGTGCTCTGACCCCAGGGGGTATACGAAAACTAACAAATTCCTAATACAAGAAATTGTATAAGGCGAAATAAAGAACAAAAAAAAAACAAAATGCACCGTCATGTACATTACAGCCGAGACATGCAGTTGAAACAGAATCCGTGACAGCCTTTGATCTCTTTCATGTTGGGTTTACTCCCAGAAAAATTAGCCAAAAATGTTGAATATTTTTCTACAAGAAAACCTGAAACAGAAAGAGGCAAATAACAAAAACGTCACGCTGAGCCCAGTAGGAAAGGCCAGTCGAGTGTCCACTGCTGTACTGATGCAGATTCAGATTCAGTACACGTCCTTCCTGTGACTTCCCAATAACGCACAGCCTGACGTCACAATCGGGGCACTAGACGTGTGTTTTTTTGCACATTTTTCTTATATTTTTTCTGTTGCTTGTGCATGAGAGGGTAGAATGTCAGCACGATTGATGTGCCCCTTGTGTTATCATAGGCTACCACAGCACAAGGCTTGACGTGATCATTGGTGGTTGTCGCATTGTGCTTAGGGGGCTAACATCTTTCTTGTCCTTCCACTTTACCACATCCATTTTGTCTTTTTGACACACTTGCATATCACACTGAACCTTGAGGCGACTGAATTCGGTCACACAGTGCCGTAGCCATCAGCGTCACTATCCGTGTCAACCTCTGATGACCAATTCACATTTTCATCATTACTGTTTGAATCATCTAGTGATTCAGTTTCAGTTTCTTCTAAAACTGGCTTTACAGTTTCTCGTTTATACACCATTGTGTGTTTTAGTTGAAGGCTCCTCCTCCTCATGAATATTACTGAATCACCATAGAGTGACAAAGCACATAGAAATATTCACGATGTTTCTGCATCTTTACTATGGAAAAAGTTGAGGTGCTGAGTGGCATTCAACAAATTAAAAGTAGACGAGAAAACAGCAAACAAGAGCGATAAAGACACCCAATCAACCTTCAATAGCAGCCAACTGACTTACCTGCAAGGAGTAACCCTGATCACACTGAAAAGTCACCACATCTCCCACCATGTAGCGGTCACCGACTTTCATTCCATTGTTTGGACTCTGAGGTTCTGGACAGGAATCCAAACCTATTGCTTGGAGGAGAGGAAAGGAAAGACTGTATTTATATTTAAACAAAAGACTGTCAAGGACACTTATTTGTCATGCAGTTTTTGGTTTGTAATTGTGTAGGGTTTGTCAGTTTGCCTTTTGCTTCTTATGGAGTGAACAAGCAAGTGGAAACAAAATTCAAAGATATGGCTGCACATGAAGACAGCAAAATGGCAGAGTGCAGAATCATACACCTCCAGGGATCGGGGACTCAGGGTGGCTCTGGTCACTCTTGGTGTGTAAGTTGTGCATTCTACCCTTGTTTGTGTTTGTGAATACGATACACCATGTACATACAGAGAGAGTGAGAGAGAGAGACGTGAAAGGCACTATATCATAGATAGATAAATAGATAGAAAGAATTTGGTATAGTAGGCAGGATTAGATAGATAGATAGATAGATAGATAGATAGATAGATAGATAGATAGATAGATAGATAGATAGATAGATAGATAGATAGGTGTGAATGGCACAATATAATTGATAGATAGGCATTTTAGCGTAGTTGGCAGGATTAGATATATAGATAGACAAATAGATAGAAAGACACTATATAAACAATAGATAGATAGATGTGAAAGGTGCTTTATAATCAATAGATAGATAGGCATTTTAGTGTACAGTAGTTGACAGGAATAGATAGTTAGATAGATAGATAGATGTGAACGGCACAATATAATCAATAGATACATAGGCATTTTAGTGTAGTTGGCAGGATTAGATAGATAGATAGATAGATAGATAGAAAGGCACTATATGATCAATAGATAGATAGAAAGG
>JANRMT010062845.1:15689228-15745047 GCA_026402145.1 Polypterus bichir lapradei | reverse complement strand
AACATTAATTAACACAGAATAAGAGTAAGGTCCGATGGCCAGGGTGGACAGAAAAAACAAAAAAAACTCCAGACGGCTGAAGAAAAAAATAAAATCTGTAGGGATTCCATACCATTAGACTGCCCAGTCCCCTCTGTGAACGGGATAGATAGATAGATAGATAGATAGATAGATAGATAGATAGATAGATAGATAGATAGATAGATAGATAGATAGATAGATAGATAGATAGATAGATACTAAATAAACTCAGACCCGGATTATGTATGATGAGTTACACGTTTAGAATACAGAGAATAGTAAATAAGATGCTCATAGCCAAGGGTTGCATTCCGTAAATGCAAATATTTCCCAATTTTACATGAAGAAATTAGAAAATGAAAAACACACACACAAACCTGAGCACAAGCCGGTTCACTGAGCCTCCACAAATATTACAAAACATTATTACTTGCTGAAAACTAAATTATGCGTAAACTTTAATTTTGTATGTTGATTGATGCTAACTTTCTTCAGAATAATTTTAAAATAATGGAAATTCAACTGCCCCAGGCATACATACTGTTGGGCTGCTTCTTTCTTTATTTATTTAATAGTTGGAATTATTTCTGCAATCAATTTTAGCAGTTAATATTAAAATGGAGGTTGATCAGCATAAAAACTCAGGGGAATGTTTCTGAAAACCATAATTATTTTTTTATTATTTTAAATGTCTGCAGACACCCCATAAATGTAAAATAAAAGTTATTTCCAAATCGAACATCACCGATGTAATTGCTAACAATGTGACAGTAAAATTTGTTAATTGCCTCCATCTGGATCTTTTTCCCTTTGGTCTGTTTTTTCCAGAATCCGCATTCATTGCCAAAGGTTTTTTTATTTTAATATGCCTTAAAATTGTAGATAATGTGAAGCAAAGCCAAACGCCATCTTAGTGGAAAGAAGAACTGCCACAGCAGGCTAATGACGTCAAAGTCATTGATGACTTTCCTGAGCTCCAGACCCGGGCCGGTGGGGCAGGCAGATTTGGACTTGAGGGCTGAGTGTCCTCACCTTTACCTCACGTGAAGAAGCTTTCATAATGAACAGTGTTACTGTGTCAGCTTTGAGTCAGCTTAAAGATATCTCAAATGTTAAGGAATTGAGTATCCAAACACTGCAATTAATACAGAAATGGTTTAGAATACGAAACATGGGATTTTGATCAAACAATGCAAGATCGTTGCACCACACACCCAGAATCACCGTCTGGACTCATTAAACGGTAAACACTACTACCCCGGGACACCAGGGGGCGCAATCACTGACTCTTCTGTCTCTTTTTCACCCACAGCTCAGAGCTCGAAGACGCCCCTTCCGGTCCATGAGCTATAAAAACCAATCACCCCAAGAAGGAGAAGACTCAACATCCACACTACGGAGCTCCGGCCCTGAGGCCTGACTGCTCTCCAGAGCCTTTAAAATACTGCGGCTACAGTTTGCTTTTGTCTATTTAGCGTACATTTGAACAAATGTATTATTTTGAGTAACAGGTGCACCTTTGAAGCACGAGCTCACAGTGACTAAACAACAGTGCCGGTGATAAAAAACTCACATGCGGCAGCTGAAGACACAGAGACAGAGAGGACAGAGAGCATGCTGGGTCAGCTCAAGAGACGCAACGAACAAACTCCTACTCCTCTTCAACAAGGTCAAGTGACGCAGACTCCTGTGCAGCATCTGATAAGACATGTCACCGCCGAGGGGCTCTTTGGCTCATCTTGAAAATGAGCTCAAGTCCCTTCTTAACAGCTGCACGAAGGCGATGCAATAAAAACGGACATTTCCCAAGCGCCCACAGGAATACGGCACAAAAAGACAAAGTCAGGGAAATGACTCTCATCTCAGTTGCACACATTTAATGAAACTGCCAGACTGGGAAAGAGCTTTGCCTTCCTTCACCACTTCACTTGCAAGGGGCCCCTGAGTAGCTGCTGTGTCAATATCAGGCGTGAACTATAGGGGGAGCTCTTGCCTCACCCCTACTGATTATACCAATGAAGAGAAAGTTGTAAAGAAAAGAGAAAAGAAAAGATTGTATGTATTGACAACAATAAACAACCACAACAAGGGGATAAACACAAAGAGCAGAAGATAATAAATTAAAGAATCAGAAAACATATTGTAGCTGAATCATTTGGAACTTTTTTTTGAGCTAGCAATTAGAATTCTTTGCTTCATCCTCAAACTTTGATTCTCAGGATGTCCCAGGGGCTGAACTTTATCCCCTATGATCTGAGACATGGCCATGGACACCAAATCCTACTAACCGTATAGAAACCACTATGCTAACTGTTATGTGTATAAAATCTGCACATTATCCTCTATATTTTCGTTATATTTTGCTCAATCCCAACAAGATGAATTCAGAGGCAGGACACTTGTATAGGCATTGTAACATCAACAGCAAACCCTCTTTCCTTAAACCTCACTTTTATAACAGTTGTTCACAAGATATTGCTAAATTAATTTACAGCCTGGGAAAGGAAGACATGCCAGTAGGTACTAAGCAACATCATAAAAACTTTATTATTTGTTAAAAGAGAGAGATAGATTAAAGAGTGTGAGCAAAATTCATCCATCATATTGACAGCCAGCCAGTCAGGTGCATGCAACAATCATGTGTTGTGAAACCCCCAGCATGAAATTTTATAATAAATATGCCTCATCTGAAAGCAACATCAGAAGAGAAACAGCGACTCTGGAAGAGAAAACAAAGACACATGTGACCAGTCTTCATCCGATCGTCAGTTAACGCCATTTCATGAACATCGATTGCTAAATCAACGCCGCCCTTGGACATTAGAACATTAGAACAATTGAGACGAGAACAGGCCATTAAGCCCAACAAATCTCGCTAGTCCAATTATTTCATCCAAAAAAACATCAAGTCGAGTTTTGAAAGTCCCTAAAGTCCTACTGTCTACTTGGGTCACTTATTCCAAGTGTCTGGTGTTCTTTGTGTAAAGGAAAACTTCCTAATTTTTGTGCGAAATTTACCCTTAACAAGTTACCAACTGTATCCCCGTGTTCTTGATGAACTCATTTTAAAGTCACTGTCTCGATCCGCTGCACTAATTCCCTTCATCATTTTAAACACTTCAATCATGTCATCTCTTAATTTTCTTTTGCTTAAACTGTAAAGGCTCAGCTCTTTTAATCCTCATCACTCATCGCCTGTAGCCCTGGACTCAGCCTAGTCGCTCTTCTCTGGACCTTCTCTTGTGCTGCTATGCCCTTTTTGTATCCTGGAGACCCAAACTGCCCACAATACTCCAGATGAGGCCTCGCCAGTGTGTCATAAAACTTCAGCTGAACCTCCTGTGACTTGTACTCCACACATCAAGGCACTATATAACCTGACATTCTCTTAGCCTTCATAATGGCCTCTGAAAACTGTCTGGAAGTAGATAGCTTAGAGTCCACTACGACTCCTAAATCCTTCTCATTAGGTGGACTCTTCATTTTCACACCGTCCATTGTGTATTCAAACCTAACATTTTTACTTCCTATGTGTAATTCTTTACATTTATTGACATTAATTTTTCATCCTCCACAAATCTGCCCAAGCCTGTCTGCTATCCAAGTCCTTCTGTGATGATATAACAGATTCCAAAGTATCTGCTAATCCACCTATCTTGGTATCATCTGCAAACTTAACTAGCTTGTTCCTTATATTCCTATCTAAATCATTTATAAATATTAAAAATAGCAGTGGCACCAGCACTGCCCCCTGTTGGACACCACTCTTAACTTCACTCAATTCTGATGAGGTTCCTCACACCATCACCCTCTTCTTCCTGTTTCTGAGCTAATTCTGCCCCCATCTACACACCACACCCTGAACTCCCACTTCTTTTAATTTGATGCCCAACCTCTCATGTGGCAGCTTATCCAATGCTTTCTGAAAGTCCACATCACTAACATCATCTCCTCCATTCTAGTCGTATCCTTTTGTTGCATCCTCATAGATTTCCATCCTGTTAGTAAAGCACGCCCCCCCTTGTCTGACCCCATACTGACCGTTCAGTAAAATTCCTGTCCTTGCCATGTGTTGCTCAGTGTTATCCTTAATAATTCGTCCCATGAATTGTTCTGTGACATTCATCCTTGACATCTTTAAATCCTTTTAGTAAGCTTTTTAAAGACTATTTATCCAGACTTTACTATAGATCTTGTCTTCTATTACTTATTACTGTTCATTAATAAATATTAACTTTTTTCATCTTTCTATACTTTGTCCTTTATATGCAGAGTGATTGAAGTAAAAGTAGTTTTTTATGAGCACCTGGAGCAGCCAGAGGTTTGCCATATGCTCTGTGATGCGAGGTTTATTAAGGCTGAGGGTCAGAGCTCTACCCGATAGTAGGGAACAGGACGTAAAGTAAGACATTTTTGGTTGATAAGTTGAGCCTTTATATCTTTAAATATATTCCTAGTGTTTAGGTCTGATATATATATATATATATATATATATATATATATATATATATATATATATATATATATATATATATATATATATATATATATATATATAAAATCATATGTTGTTTGTGCCGATAATAAGCAAGTCTTTTGAAGTGCTAAGAGAGTGATGAGTTGTGTGGTTTAAAGTGCTAGAAGTTAACCAGCTGTGAGTGTGTGCCATTCATAGGGCACTGTTATGCTTATGCTCTGAGTGTGTGTGCATGTGTGTTATTATTGGGGTGCAGGGGTGGACCAATCCAATAACGAACCTGACAAGCGTAAGGGGTAGACAGATGATGACACACTATCTATACCACTATAACAAAAATGGCATCGCAGGAAAGCACAAGATACCTTTTACTACATGACATCAATGTTATTTGAAAATAACTAACCATCAAAATGCATTCTGTGAGCCAAAACACATACAAATGAGAAAAATAATGGTTATCAAAGTGCACAAAATGGCAACTATAACAGCGACTAACTAATTGGTGGTGGTTGGAGGCCCCACCCCTATTGCTCAGATCTTAAGGGGAAGTAATTAACAAATAAAGGGAACAAAAATTTGGGAAAAAATTATCATAAATCAGACCCATTCAATTCTGTTGACACCATAAGGACAGGCTCTGAACACTTACACAAATTTACCAAAGCAGAAAGAGATCGCTGCCAAGCAACATTCACACCCTATGAGAAAGCGAAATCCTACAACTTTGAACGAGAGGAGCGGGAAGTACAAGTTAACTTGTATGTCACTGAGCCTGCTGAGGTGAGACGCATGAGATAACTCATACCGCAGCGTACAGCCATCAGAGACACAGCCAGTAATCTCAACTGTCATGTCTCAGTTACAGTGCTGCCATCTAGTGGATAGCCATAGGATTTTTTTGGTGGAATATAATGTTATAAACAGACGGTTTATTGTTATGTCGTCGCAAAAAAGATATAAAGCTACTGATGTCTCCTAACAACTTTGTGGGAAAAAAAACTAATGTTTTGTTGATAATGACAGTGATCAGGACAATCAAATGGATAATGTGGAGCCTGTAGGCTCCGGTCCTGATGCGGAGAGTGATGACTGAGGCCTTCAATGCCCTGACTGTGAATGCTGAGGTTCTGCTTTCTTTCTGAAATCATCTGCTGTGTCATTGCTGCTCAACCTCAACCAGCTGAGCTTCTGGTTGCTCCAAAGGTGATTCTTCATCCCCAGGTGTCCGACCTATACGACTACGAGAGTGGCACTACGTGGACATTCTGCCACCTGCGGAGCACAAACCACCAAAGAAACGTGTTATATTTGTGGCACATGTGCTTCTAAGCTGGCACTCTGCACAGCGCCAGGCTTCAAGAACTCTCGCTCAGAAGGAAACATTCCGTCATGCTGCTGGTGAAGATAAAGTCATTAATAGTTTATATACATTTTGACAGAGTGTTGATAATCAATCCCTTGCTTTCCAATCCATTTCTTCGTAGTTTTTGTGAGTTTTGCTAGAGTTCGTTGTTTATCGTCTATGTATAGACCAATATGGCAGCATCCCGGTAATAAATGGTCTGGCAGTCAATGTGTTAAAATACAATCAAAACTTTGTTTGAGCTTAAACAGTTCATTTGTACTGTGTACACTCCCCGGGATGGCTTTGCACCCCTCCGAGTCCCCTGACTGACATCAGTGGGATTCAGGAGGTCCTCAGAGTGCTCCTTCGACCTCCCGCCTGTTTCACCTATGGCCATGGGTAGTGACCAACAAAACGAGATCATGGATACAAGTGGCAACTCAGCAGGAACACTGAGTTTAACTGGGAGATGCATGCAGAAGGAAAACCAATGAAATAAAATAAAACAAAACAAAAATAGAACAAAGAGACCCAGACGAGAGACAAAAAAATCACAGTCACAATTCAAGCAAGACACACAAATGAATTGCAAAGAGAATACAATAAAGGTTTTGAAGGATTTATGCGCAGATCAGACAGAACTCTGTGCAAATGCTGACATTTTATTCCATCTGCTGAAGAACTTGAGGTCATGACCCTCTAGACCACGCCCCCTAGAAATTGGGGAATGTGACCCTAGCAACAGTATGCAAAATGGCTTTCACAATTGGAAAAGGATAAAAGACCCCAAAGTTCAGCCCCGATCATGATAGCATCACATCGTGTCTACGCTCAGCCTCAAAGACAGGGTGAGCAGCTTAGACAATCGGCCATTTATTAGGACGTCACCCTGCGGAGGGGTTTATATCACCCCCTTGACCTGAGAATGCCTCGGTATTCACCCAGAGACGGTGGCGAGGAAATGAGACGTCTGGGCATCTTTGCTTAGCCTGCTGCCCATGTGACCCGTACCCGGATAAGCAGCAGAAAAAAAAATGAAATGTCGATTCCACTTTAGACAACAAATTGCCTTAATATACTCACGTCAGTTCAAACGTTAAACCCCGTCATTCTGATGCACGTATTAAATATTTCATTCGGCTTGCAGTGAATGAAGTCTGCCATGTCCACTCTTTCCCAGTCTCGCACGTTCTGGCATCAAACATGGACTGCACGCTAGACTGTGGCTACTCATGGCTGCATTACAATCACTTACAGAGAAACGTGTAAACTGTGAGCATTCCTTGGGATTGTCCCTGTGCTGTGAACTTCACATAAATATAATTTATATTTAGATATTTTCAATCCAAAGAACAAAAATGACTAAATCAGAATATCAGATACTGGCATCTCCTGTGAAACATAAGCGTCATGGTGGCACATTCGCTGCCAACCTCAGTTTGTGACCCTGAGCAAGTCACTCATTGTAAATGATAGCAGAGTATGGCACTGTACTGCAAAGTGCTTTGGTAGAGAGCTTGTTACATAAAATCGTCTGTTCTTGGCATTTTGGTCAGCTGATTAAGCAAATGATAAAATTACAAAGAGTGTTTTGGCATGGAAGGGTCCAATAGTGACCCCATCTTGCCTTAGGACTTTTAAGGTAGATCTGAGAATCCCAACCCTTTCACTTCTGCTCTGTCAAGTCCCACTGACCAGCCTGCAGCTCCCCTTGTGGTCACCGGTAGGATGACCCCAGTTTGACCACGTCTATGGTTAAAAGGCTTCCTTACTTCCTCTTCAGTGTCACCATTTATGAAATTCAAGCAAGACACACTCTTTGGAATCACCTTCCAGACACCTAGGAAGACCCCTGCCCATTCTCAAAGTCTAATAACACTGCATGGACAAATATGAGCACCATTTCCACAGCAATACTGTCTGCCTATCTAACTGTCTGGCTGTGTATCTATGCATCTTGTTGCCTTTGTTCATTGGACACTGCAGCCCTCTTGTGGACATTGGCTGACATTACACCCAGAATGGACTCTGGACATTTCGATGTTTTATGTCTACACTATGAATATAGATTGAGGTTTCTACAGTCGATCCGAACTCTTCATCAGTGTGTCTATTGCCATTACATTCTGTGGTACTTTCATATCTATATCTATCTATCTAATCCTGCCAACTACGCCAAAATGTCTATCTGTCTATTTCTCTATCTATCTATCTATCTAATCCTGCCAACTACGCTAAAATGTCTGTCTATCTATCATATAGTGCCTTTCACATCTATCTATCTACAGTATCTGTCTGTCTATCATATAGTGCCTTTCCTATCTTTCTATGGACTAAGGACTTGACATGACACTGGGTGCATCTGCAGGCCTCTTGCTGTATTCTGTAATTCCCCAGCACTTACCTGTGTACTCCAGGTGAAATCCAGCCGCCGACACGCTGATGTCTGACTGAAAGTTCAGGTACAGGTTGTTGGACGTGCTGTTTAGAAGCTGTGGTATGGTGGTCCCTATAAGAAAGCCAGTCAGTCAGTCAGTCACTGCATTGCCTGTCGTGTCCCCTCTTACTCATCCCAAGAAACGAGCTGACGTCGCACCGTCAACTCTGCCCGTGAATGATTTATTCAAATATAAAATTTCAATTACGAACACGCTGAATAGGACTACCTGAATAGCTGCCAAGTCTGGGGGCGTTGTTATCTGCTCCGTCATAGAAATCCAAAGAGTCCCAGTTATGTTCTGTTGCAAAACTTATAACTTGGATCTAAAAAAAAATAAAACGTAACAAGTTACTTTTGCATTACTTCAGTAGCAGAGATGTTCAGCTTTGTGATCATTAGCAGCACCAAAAACAAGAATGCTGCCCATGGCAAGTAAAACAAGTGCTGCTTTCAGAAATATTCCCTTATTGGAATTCAGAAATATTCCCTAATTGTAAAACGTTAATAAAATGCAGAACGTAGTGGTCCTGATTGAATGATGTCACTAACTTGAATACCGGCTCCCTCCGGCACGGTGATCTTCCACACGCAATTCAAGTTGTTGTCATAGGGCTCGGGGTAACCTGGGGAGAGAATGGTTCCTCTGCGTTTCGTCAGCGTTCCTCCACAGGGTACTAGAAGGAAAATTCATAAAGGAAGAAACAATTAAACCGTGATGCATAACACAAACAGCGCAGACATCTTTTGTTTCAGTGAGTCTACTAGGACAGCAAAAGATAAGAAAATAAAGAAACCTACAATAACGAATGCATGGATGAACGTTCCGTCTCGCGGGATATCGGTAGTTAATTCATATGATCAAGACTGCTGTGGGGTCAATAATGGTCTCGTTGAGAATTTTGAACATGTACTCTCTTCCGTTTTGGGTTTTGACACGATTGTCACCTACTTTGTGACATTTCAGGTGCTTCATAGCTTGAGGGCAGGTGACTACAGTTGGATGATGTCTGCCAGTCTCGCTCATATGAAATTCCCCGTTTTGTCCTATTTAACTAGGAACAGGAAATCAAACAAACAAAACGCATGCTTTGTCTTCATGTCATTTGGAACCAAAAACCAGACATTTTATTGTCAAGATGGCAAAAGGATCGGCACAACAATGAGTTTCAGTCATCGTCTGATCAGTCATGTGCAACACAGCAGCATGCCACGGCCCTCTCCGACTCTACAAACAGGCAATTCAGATTTAACGAAGGAAAAAACAGAACAAAAAAAAAAAAAAAACTCAAAATCTCAAAATAAAAGTTACAAAGAAATTTCCAATTTTTTAAAATAGATAATCATAAAAAAAACAAAAATCCTGTCTGGCGGCAGTTTAATATCATTGAAACGTGGAATGAGGATGCACTTGGCTTGGAAACACCGCATACAGCAACTGAGGTATAAAAGAGGAAGCACAACTCTTCATCACATTCTCAAACCCACCTAAACCAATTCAGGGGCTCCAGGCGGGAGGAAGTGCCAGAGGGGCACCAGTCCGTCCCCCCGGACTGACCTACATAGGGCCAGTTAGCCGAACATGTGGGCGAAAATGCTGAGGCAGGCAGGAGGAGAATGTGGAGTCTCCACACGGACAGCCACTTCACTCCGGGTTAGAATCCAAACTGGTGGGCTTGAGGGGCATCAGCAGCAGTCCACCACTCTGGTCCTTCATAAAGTCATAGGAGAAGACAAAGTAACTCAATAAAAATGAACTAAGAGAAACCCAAGGTCACAAAACTCCTGGTTTAAGGGAGACACTTCATCATTGGTGCCAGTTAATCATGGCATCTGCATTAAAGCGACGCTCACTCCGTCATAAAGCGCCTTGCAACAGTGTGCTCTGTCGGGGGGCTTTAGGTTGAAAAAGTCTAAATTAATACGGGGTGCTCATCTCTCTCTATATAAAATCTGTCTGTTTTTCATCAGAAAACTACTTAATGGATTTAGGTCGGGTACTTTACTGGAATTTTCTGGTTGACTTTGCGACTTCTCTCATCACGCTAAGTATCAGAGTTATTTTATATGCACGAGTCTGAGAGAGATGCAGTGGACTGAGGAGAGGGGGGCACGGCCCTCCTCACTTACGTGTCTGCCTCTGGGCGTTCCTTACATCCACTTAGCTAGCAAACGAGAGAACTACTTCACGGATTTAGATCGTTTTTTTTTAGAATTTGCTTTTCAACCATTCCGGTTGATTTTGCGACTAAGTATCGTAGTTCGCTTGCAGTACCGATTTATTTGTGTAAATCCGAGAGACATGCAGCGGGCCGAGTGGAGGGGAGCGTGGCCATCCTCACTCATGCGCCAGCCTCGGGGCGTACCTTACCTCCTCTCTCAGCTAGCGACTACTTAACAGATTTAGATCAAGTTTTTTCTGTAATTTGCTTGAACATTCCGGTTGATTTTGCGACTTCTCTCATCACGCCAGCAGCAATATATTTGCTCTAATCCGAGACAGAGGCTGTGGGCCGAGGGGAAGGGGAAGCGTGATGTCAGGGCCCTAATCACCGTCCTGTGTCACTACTATGTTGAGGGGCATGGCTAGTATATAATAAATACAAAAAGAGAGGCGTCTGACACAAATGCCAACATCCCATATTTGAAGGTGAAAACGAAAGGAGAAAAGAGGTGGACGTCTGATCCGCTGTCATCGAGGACAAGGTGAGTGTACTGCCCACCTGTGCACCTTTAAAAGGCCATTCTTGTGCCTCAACTAGTCGATCATCGAATGAAGGTGAGATTGAACGGTTTTGTGTATTCTTCGGAATATCGCCATCTTGCCACTCACACTGCTCTTGGCAACACTTCTTCCAACTGCAACCCCAAGCTAGTCTCTCATCCAAAAGCTGGCCAGGCCCTTCCCTGCTTAGCTTCAGGTGGTACGGCTGCTTTGATAGGCTCTGGTGTAACAAGCGTGCATTTTGCTCCGAGATCTTTATTTGTGACGAATTATTTTGTCACCTTGTCGTGTCACACTTGTTCCCAAACGGTCCCCCACCCAGACCGATGTTTACTCGATAACATTGGCCTCTTTTTGGATAAAAGTATCAACTAGATGAATGTAGATCTATGACTCCAATTCCATAAAAGCTGTGTAAAATCTAAATAAAAACAGAATGCACTGATTTGCAGATCTCATATTTGATCCACAAAAGAAAATAGAAAACATATCAAATGTTGAAAGTGAGACATTTTACCATTTCATGAAAATGTTTAGCTCAATTTGAATTTGATGACAGCAACACGTCTCAGAAAAGTTGGGACGGGGAAACAATAGGCTGGTACTAAGAAGAAACTGCTGGAGGAGCATTTTGCAACTAATTAGCTTAATTAGCAAGAGGGCAGTGACAGGATTGGGTATAAAAAGAGGATCTTAGAGAGGCAGAGCCTCTCAGAAATAAGGATGGGCAGAGGATCACCAATCTTCAAGAAAACTGCATCTACAAATTCAGAGTAACGTTCCTCAATGTAAAATTGTGGAGAATTTGAAAATCTCATCATCTACAGTACATAATATCATAAAAGATCCTGAGAAACTGGAGAAATCTCTGTGCGGAAGGGACAATCCATTTTGGATACCTTTGGCCCTCAGGCAGCATTCCATTAAAAACAGGCCTGGTTCTGTCATGGAAGTCACTGCAAAATTGGGATTAGGGACACTTCCAGAAATCCTTGTCTGTGAACACAGTTGGCTGTGCCATCCACAAATGCAGGTTAAAGTTCTGTCGCGCATATGCGAACACAATCCAGAAATGCCACCATCTTCACTGGGCCAAAGCTCATTTATAATCAACTGAGGCAAACTGTTTTCTGCGGTCAGACGAACTGACATTTGAAATTCTTTTTGGAAAACATGAACGCCACGTCCTCCGGACTAAAGAGGAGAAGGACCATCCAGCTTGTGATCGGCGCTCAGTTCAAAAGCCTGCATCTCTGATGTTATGCATTAGTGCCTGTGGAATGGGCACATCTGGAAAGGCACCACCAATCAGTGTTGTGAATGAACGAGTTCAAAAGCGCGCCTTCATTGAACAAGCTCATTTTTCTAAGAACGGTGAACTTGACGTAACGTATTTGAGTGTGAAGAACGTGAGCTCATTCAGTGTTAGGTGATTTTCTGGATCTGCTTTAGGTCCAGATTAAACATTTTGCCTTACTCTGTAATGTAGGGGTGGAGCCGAATAACAATACGGTATTCAGATTAGAACAAATAGTGGATTTTTACAGATATTTATTTCATACAAATTTTTTGCCATTTATTTGTATTCGTAAAAAATAACGTCAAATCAAATCGATGCTTTCTGTATCTGCCTGCTTGTGCTTAAGCTGCACAAACGCTGACACGGGCACGCGGTGAAGCTCCACTTTCACTTTGAGGAAAACGTTGGACTTCACAAGACCAATTTATATTTTTCCCTGTTGGACATGCAATATAATCGGTTAGTTCACCTACACACGGGTTCCACAGTCACCATTTGTGTCACACGGTTGGTCTATTTAATTTGTTTTTTGACCAAGAGGATATTAGCGTACATGGTTCTACGTGTTTGTTGCTGGGTATAACTCAATAAAGTGTATTTAAATAAAAAAGTCTTCATAATTATTGTATTTTATTCATGAACACTGGAATAACCTAGAGGGCGGCACGGTGGTGCAGTGGTAGTGCTGCTGCCTCACAGTTAGGAGACCTGGGTTCGCTTACCCGGTCCTCCCTGCGTGGAGTTTGCATGTTCTCCCCGTGTCTGCGTGGGTTTCCTCCCACAGTCCAAAGACATGCAGGTTAGGTGGATTGGCGATTCTACATTAGCCCTAGTGTGTGCTTGGTGTGTGGGTGTGTTTGTGTGTGTCCTGTGGTGGGTTGGCACCCTGCCCGGGATTGGATTCCTGCCTTGTGCCCTGTGTTGGCTGGGATTGACTCCAGCAGACCCCCGTGACCCTGTGTTCGGATTCAGTGGGTTGGAAAATGGATGGATGGATGGAATAACCTAATATAAGGCATAGTAAATTGAAGAAAGTAAACTCAAGAATCATCTATTCTCACTCCTTCAAAAATACAAAATGAACTGAACATGAACTAGTTCAAAATTGAAATGGTGAACTCTGAACGTGAGTTTATTTTAATTGATGTGAACTGAACTTTGAGCGAGTTCTTGTGAAGTGTGAACTGGCACAACACTGGCACCAGCACTGAATGGTCTCCGCAGGCTTGAGAGCAACATCTGCCTCCCATCCAGACGACATCTCGTTCAGGGAAGACCTTGCATATCTCAACACGACAACAGCACGGCTTTATGGGAGAAGAGTCCGGGTGCTGAACTGGCCGGCCTGCAGTCCGGACCTGAAAATGTTTGGCACATCACAAAATGAAAAATACGACAAAGATGACCCGGGACTGTTGAATTAGTTAGAATCCTGAATCAGACAAGAATGGGACAACAGTCCCCTCCCAAAAGTCCAGCAACAGGTCTCCTGACTGTTGGGATGCTACACTGTGCTCAACACGGCCCTGTTCCAACTTTTCTGAGATGTCAAAATGAACTTTTCCTTTTCTTAAAATGCTACATTCTCTCGTTTTAAACAGTTGACATGTCTTCTGTGTCCTATTGTGAATAAAGTATGGCTTAGGAGATTTGCAAATCATTGTGTTCTGTTTTTATTTATTTACATTTTACACGGCGTCCCAACTTTTTTTTGGAATTGGGGATGTAAATCTATCAAACTGCACTGTGTCTCTTCACATACAGAAGTCTCCAAATGAGCCGTGCCTGCATACGCCATCACACATTTGCAATTCATCTCTCCCCATCTTTGCGAGACGTTGTGTTCTACCCGGCAACGTTTGAAAGCCGCAGAAGCACACAATACATCCGTGTCCACTTTACCGCCTGTGCTGTCTTCAGAAGTGTGGCTCACGGGCTGGCGAGTCTTGTAAGTGAGAGTAGCGTGACGCCACGGCTCATTTCCTTCTGCGATGGCACGTTCACATTACACAGCACGCTTAAAATGTGTGGCCATCTTCTTCTCAATTACAGATATGTTGTCAGCGCCGTGTAAAGGTTCCCTCGTTCAGCACTTTACAAAATGCTGTTTGCCTCACCATTTGCTTGTTTAATGGAGACCAGAATGCATGATGACTGCTTGAAGATTACGTGCGTCTCGCCTTGGGCCTCGTGCTAGCGCATATCCTTTGGAACGCGAACGTTAGCGCCGTGAAATTCTCATTAAATGTAGCCTTTCTATATTTCAGTCAAAAGTTGGGATTAATTAAGCAGGCACTAAACACTTAGTTGAAACATTAAAGAGTCTAATTACTGGACTGATTCAATTTAATTATTGATGCTGTGACATTTTTTGTAAGCCAGTTTTCACAGCTCTGAAAAAAGAACAAAATAAGGATTCATTGAAGTGATGTGCCGGGGGCCTGGCAGCAAAAAAAAAAGAAAAAGAAAAACACCCTGCAGCCTCTGGAGTTCCTAAAGGAATAATCCTAAAGAAATATCCATCCATCTAGTGAGCCTACATTTCCACCGGGGAGGAGTCCATCCGGACCAGAAGTCACAAACCAGCGCTGGACAAATTGCCAGCTCAGCCAGCTGAGAGTCGCCAATGAACAACCTTCGTAGTGCCGGGACCCACTTTTTCCCCATGTAAGTGTCTTTGCGACCCACCAAGGGTATGTTGACTTTCACAAATCGAGTGTGTCCGTCATAGTTGGGAGAAGGGGGGTTCCCCTTAGTGAATCGAACACGGTCGTCAGAGCGGGAGGAGGGGCAGTCCCCCTTAGGAGAATGGAGGGGGTGCCCCCCTTAGTAAAACAAGCATGACTGTCAGAGTAGGAGTGGACGGGGTTCCCCTTAGTAAATCGAGTGCAACTCAACTCAATCACTTTGTTCAGCTTAAAACTTTCACATCCCAAACCACTGCTGTTACTTCAGGTGGGCTCTGTCCTGGGACCCCATTATTTACCTCCTTCCCCTCGGCAATATCTTTCGTAACTATAATATTAGCTCCCACTGTTATGCTGATGACCCCCAGCTCTATCTCACTAGCAAACCTACTGCTTCCTTTCCTCCCTCCGCGCTTATTGATTGCGCAGCAGAAATCAAATCCTGGTTTTCTTCCAATTTTCTTAAATTAAATAACAAGCCACAAAACTGAGGTTCTCCTCATTGGTACAACATCAACATTATCTAAATCTGATAACTTTTCATTTGTTATTGATAATTCCTCTGTCTCCCCTTCCCCACAGATGTCATCCTTGACAGTAGTTTATCTTTTCAGTCCCACATCAATAACATCTCCCGGCCTGCGTAACGTTAATCATATTTGCCCCTCCGTCACTCACTCCCCACACCACTGCTATCCTTGTTCACAGCCTGGTCACTTCTCGTCTGGATTATTGCAATTCCTTTTTCTTTTGTCTTTCTAGCAAATTTCTTTATAAGGTTCAGCTGTTCCAGAATTCAGCTGCCTGTCCGCATCATTACTAGGACCCCCTCTACTCACCATATCACTCCCATCTTAGCAGCAGCAGCTTCATTGGCTTCCAGTTCAGCTCCTCATTCAATTCAAAATTCTCTTTTAAGGCTCTCCACAACCTCGCCCCTCCATATCTGTCTGACCTCCTCCATGTTGCCATTCCCTCCCGTACCCTTAGATCCTCTTCCTCCATCCACTTGACTGTCCCCATCGTCCGTCTTAACACCATAGGGAGCTCTGGAACTCGCTACCATCTGAGCTTAGAAATATTAAATCATTTTCACTTTTCAAATCTAAACTTAAAACTCATTTGTTTAAGATGGATTTTTTCTCTTTGACTACAATTGCTCTTTCTGATTTTAAATTTTGTATTTTAGTTTTGTTTATAATCTGTGTTTTGTCTATTGTTTGGTGTCCTTGAGTGTTTAGAAAGGCGCCTACAAATAAATAAAATGTATTAATATTATTATTAACTGTCAGAGCGTATGTTCCCCTTGGTGAATCAAGTACTACCACAGTGGTGGGGGACACAGCAACCCACTACCATTATAAACAGTAGCAACTCACCAGCCACTGGTGACCCCCTGTGGTCCACTTTTAGGTGGTAGAGTAACACTGCTATAGATTTCATTTGAAACAGAGAAATTGGCCATGTTTTGCCCTTCAATTCGACTCTCAATAATAAATAATCCATCCATCCATTTTCCAACCCGCTGAATCTGAACACAGGGTCACGGGGGTCTGCTGGAGCCAATCCCAGCCAACACAGGGCGCAAGGCAGAAAGCAATCCCGGGCAGGGCGCCAACCCACCACAGGACACACCCACACATCAAGCACACACCAGGGACAATTTAGAATCGTCAATCCACCTAACCTGCATGTCTTTGGACTGTGGGAGGAAACCGGAGCCCCCGGAGGAAATCCACGCAGACACGGGGAGAACATGCAAACTCCACGCAGGGAGGACCCAGGAAGCGAACCCGGGTCTCCTAACTGCAAGGCAGCAGCGCAACCACTGCGCCACCATGCCACCCATAATAAATAATAATAATACCAAATACGTGCACAGGCATAACAAAGTGGCCAGCTGTCTAGCAAGGAAGTCAGCCATGAGGTGCCTGATATCTCTGGTATGAGCAGAAGCCACAAGGTGACATTACCATCATGTGTGACATGGCCATCAACACCGACTGAACAATGATGGCTAATCGACCAAATACGTTGTTCCATGACCTGCCCTCTCATTGATGTTGCTATCCCGGGAGATGCTAATCTTCTAACATAAGGAAGTTCAGAGACCTTCAGAACTCGACTGGATGTTATTATGGAGGACTGAAGCGGAGAGGACTGAGGCGAGCTTTGTTGGTCTGAATGGCCTGTTCTCGTTGGAATCGTTCTCATGTTCCAGTTAGGCTGCTGGTTATGGCTAACACATACTGGAGGAGCGGAGTAAGAACTGCTCTCCATATTGCGTTTCATGTTGCATCTTCTGTTGTCTGCTAATTCATGTTCTTCAACCACAACACGGGATTTCCCATTCGGAGCTCGTAAAGTTCAACTTGACCTTCTCTTTGTCTTTACATATTCAGTACAGACAATTTGCATTTAACACCCTCAGATAAACACATGCATGGAGTCAAAGATAAAAATAAAAACGTTCAGAAATAACAGAAAATCAGTCCCACGGATGAGTAGTGCACTCCCAACAGAGCCCACGTTACGGGGCCCTCCGGAAATGTTCGCTTTCTGCAGATTTCCAAAGGCAAGACAAAACGTTATATATTATAAATAAAAATGTAAATAAAATATAATATATTGTATATTTTACAAAAATGTAATGTTAATTTTGTTCCATATTTTTACAGATAGTATACTTAGAAAACTGAGAAAAATGACTGACTGTCAATTCTAAACTGTTTTAGACATAACTGATTTTATGACTTTGAAGGCTGATTAGATTAACTATTGCAAGAGCTTGAACTGAATATGTGCTAAGAAATAAATGCGCGTAATATAATATAATATGTCTTCTTCAATTCTGCATAAGTAACTCAACACACTTCTCAAAAACTCCGATTGGTGGGATTTAGTTGACAAGAAATTTTAAAAGTCAGTAAAAAGAATTCTTTTTGTTAGTAAAATTGTGCAGATGATAATTTAAAAAAAATGCATGAATTACAAATAATAATTCAAACGGTAGCTATGGAAATGATCTCACTTTTGGGTAACACATTTTTGTAATCATATTGTAATATCATCTGAGGAGTAAACAAATGAACATAACATTCAGTTGTCAAATCCACGCAGTTCAACTGGGAGTCACGGAAGTCCTGGATGGAATGTCAGTCCACTGCCGGGCTCAACCAAGCACAACCACAAATTCATCATTCAGCAACATAACACATGCATTAAGCATGTTGTGAGCATACGACTGGATGAGCTGTGGAAAGTGTGGAAAAAGCAACACGAGGTACGCCACTTTTGTTTTCATGGATGTTTTTGTTTGCTGTTGTCCAGAATTGATCACCGTTGGCTCTCGTTGTATCTGAAACTTGGTTACGTATTTCCTCACAGATAAATGAGACTGAAACTGTCACTACAGTCTACATGGAGTAAGTGACATATAAAACAAATATCACTTTTGAACGCTGTATTCTTCTAATCTCCTTAGCATTAGGTTTACCTCAACAATGTGTTCCCTTTTTCATAATTGCATAATTAGATCTGGACCACCCTCTATCCATCTATCTATCTATCTATCATATGCCGCTCCTGTATTTTTCTTGGCCTGCCAGACCTGAGTTGGTTTAACAGCAACTGTGCCTGTGGCCTTCCATTTCCTGATTCCATTCCTTACAGTTGAAACTGACAGTTTAAACCTCTGAGATCACTTTTTGTAGCCTTGCCCTAAACCACAAGACTGAACAATCTTTGTTTTCAGATCTTTTCAGAGTTGCTTTGAGGATCCCATACTGTCTGTCACCCTTCAGAGGAGAGTCAAAGGGAAGCACAACTTGCGATTGACCACCTTAAATACCTTTTACTACTCATGATTGGACATTCCTGTCTATGACGTTCAAGGCTTAACGAGCTCATTGTAATCAGCATTGAGCAGTGACAGGCATTCAAATCAGCACAATGACAAGGGGACCCACATTTGTGCACAGCCAGTTTTTCACATTTGATTTCATTTCATACAACTAAATACTGCATCACTAAAAATCTTTGTTCGGAAAACACCCCAGTGCTCCGATGTTCCTAGGAAATGAAAGGCATACCACTGTTATCTTTTGTGTTGAAAGGAGAGTCAATTATTATGCAGGCTGAGAGGAGTTCCCAAACTTTTTCATATGACTATCTATCTATCTATCTATCTATCGATCGATTGATCGATCGGTTCAATCAACTGTTCAGTTTCAGTTCATTCTAAAACCGCCTTAATGGCTTTTCACTTGTCATTGTGTTTTTCACTATGAGACTCCATCCCACTCATGAATATTGATGAGTTACCATAACGTGTTCATGTTTTTTTTGGTTTTGATTTTTTTTCTGTAATTTCATCCACTAGATGGCAGCAGAGCACTGTCCCAAGAGCTAATCGGGCCCAACACAGTCTCACTGCACGTCACCCCAAGCCTGACTCGGGTTTATCTGTAGTTGCACAGAATTCCACACCTGAGTCACACTTGAGGTTAATGCCAATGAGGTTAATTGCTGCAAAATTATGATTTTACCAAAACATTGTCATGTTTTTAGGGACTTCGTCAGATAATGTACCATTTTAAATAATGTTTTCAATAACCTACTCAAAATGTAAATAATCAAAGCAGATCTTAGTATCTCATTTAAATTCTTGATTTTTTTTTTTTCCTTTCTAAATGGCTTGGAGAATCCAAAGGTCGGTTCCCCTCAGAAGTAAAAATGTACAGACAGGATGATTGATTGCTTGTGTCTATAAGAAATAATCAACAGAGATTTAACATAATTAAGTAGGCTCACGTCGACTTCAAATTGATAGATTTCAGGGCAATTCCGGTCTCATCCATTCTTAATGGATTTTGTCCGAGCTGGTGAGTTTTCATTGCTTATTACCATAAACAGCTGTGAACGATGTACAATATGTTTAAAAAGAAACAAACAAACAAAAAAGTGAGACGGGCGAAGTGTGTCTGTTAAGGCGCTCTGTCACCGTTAAATCTCCCGGCAGGGCGGATGTGTGTGACGCTATTCGTTAGTCGTCTGCAGCGACTACTCCACCGAGTGTGCCTAAGGCGGTGCTCTTCTTCAAACCAAAAAACAAAAGAAAACAAAAAAAAAAAGAAAACCAAGAAAGAACTGAAGACTAACAAAGTATTGGGGAGCAAACGTAATCTATGACATTCACTTGCTACACCTACCCTGGGCAGTAGAAAGCACTAAGTAGGGGTCAAATGTGCTCCATTCTCCAGCGCTGACATCCCTCACTTTTCCTTGCACCATGCAAACAAAAAGATTTATAAGAATATTGTTCTAAGTTTGTAACTTTATAGTTTTTTGATTGAGGAGAGGAGCGTAAAACAAATACCATTTCTAGGTGTTTGGGATATGCACAAATTGTCATGCCTAATTGACACTTTAAGCTTTCCTTTTTGGTTCATTTTAGAGATCAGTTTTGTTTATTGTTAAAGAATTGTAAAGATTTGTTTTGTTTTTTTTTATACATTTTAAAATTGTAATGAACAGTGAAATTATTTGCACACCCAAGCCAGGTATTTGCCTTATTCAAAACAAGAGCAAAAATGACAGAGTCACCATTTGTCATATTACTAGCAGTTGAGGGATTTAGGAAGCTGTGAGCTGTTTTATAGCAACCTTGAGCATGGGGATGGCGCTATATAAATAAACTTTATTATTATTATTATTATTAAAAAGAAGAAGAACTAAAGACTGCTGTCAATATGGCTTCCTCACTTAGAACAGAGGAACGCTTATTTAAAATTACTGCATCATTCACAAGATACTTTCAAAGATCAACATGACAGCGCTGCAATGCCACCAAAGTGACGGCAGCAAAGGAACACAACATTTCCTGTCCATGGGAGCTTTGGCTGCCTCCACACATGAAGCGCACGCCGTTTTTCCCGACGAGATGAGGCTCCTCTACTTACCGATGCAAGTGGGCAGCGAGTCGTTCCACTGAGCCAAAGCATTGGGAACTGAGTCACATCTAATTGCTGTTGATCCATGCAGAGTGTAGCCTGGATTGCATTCAAACAGAATCACTGAGCCAACAGCAAAATCATTTCCAATCCTTTTTCCAAATCTTGGCTCTGGCACAGAGCTGCACTGCGTTGCACTTGTCCGTGGAACAGCTGTATACATGGAAGCAGATTGATTAAAAAACACCGACAAGCACAAAGCTGCAGTTACAGATACCTGCGGGGGGGAAAAAAAGAGGCCATCACAGTTCTAAACGCAGGCTAGGAACACATTCAGGGCCACAGCGGCAGCTTTAAGAAGTTCTGCAAATAGTTAACGCCTTCTCTACGCAACCCTGAGATGAATGGTCAACTGTTGGCTACGTTTTTAGTTGAAGTTAAACAACAATGGCCATCAAGATAAGCAGCAGACAGAACATAAGACACCATGAGACCAAACCCCCAGTCATTCTGGATCACTCAGTACTGCATTTAGCCGGGAAGAGGGAGCCGACGAGACAAAGAGGGCCACGTATGGTGGAGCAGCGTCATAGCAAAGGGTGAGGTGGAGAGGCTTTGCTGGCCAGTGGGCATCACAGCAGAACAGGGGCCATTAAGTTGACTTCATGCGGTTGTGGATCAGGAGGTTAACACGGTGTGTGGAGTGCAAGTCCATGGAGGTTCTGGTGAAGGTTTAGGGTGAGGCCTCATCTGGAGTCCTGTGAGCAGTTTTGGACTACAAAATGGACATAGCAGCACTGGAGAAAGGTCCAGAGAAGAGCAACTAGGCTGAGAACTGAGATGCCTCAACTATAGGGAGAAACTGAAGGAGATGAACCTTCTCAGTTTAAGTAAAAGAAGACAAAGATGAGACCTGATTGAAGTGTTTAAAATGATGAAGGACATTAGTGCAAAATGAGTTCATCAAGAACACGGTGACAGAGTTGGAAACACGTTAAGGGTAAATTTCACACCAACATTAGGAACATTAGAACCACAGACACTTGGAATAAGTGACCAAGTATTGTGGTGGGCAGTAGGACTGTAGGGACCTTCAAAACTCAACTTATGAAAGAATTAAGTGGACGGGACTGGTGAGCTTTATGGGGTTGAATTGCCTCTCCTCATCCTGACTGTTGTAATGATCTAAAAAGAGGGGGGCATCTCTGGGGGGTGTAGTGCTACCTGGACTCAAGTCGGGACATGATCCATCCTGGCTGGGTCACCTGGATGAGGGTGTCTGATGTCATGAGACCACAACCAGCCACTGACCCAAGGGAACATCACAGTTGACCAGGTGCCCAGGTGAGATGTACAGTCGACTCACAAAGTCTTCAGACACCCTTCAGTTTGTACACGTTTTATTAGGATGAGGCCTAATAAATTCTCCCCCCCCCCCCTCGTCAAATAGCAATCAGCACCCCAGAATGCCAAAGTGAAAACAGGAATTTTTGCAAATGTATGAAAATTAAACAAGTGAAATACTCCCGGGACACAACTAGTCAGATCATTGGCATCCCATTCTGTTGATTTGTTGTTGAGATGTTTCTACACCTTGCTTGGACTCCACTTTTGGTCAATTCCATAATTAAACATGATTAGGAAAGCCACACAGCTGTCCATTGAAGGTCCCACTAGTGAGCAAAAAGCGAGCCGTGAGGTCGAAGGAATTGCCTGTGGTGTCGAGGCCTGCAGCTGAGGGAGGCCCCAAAAAGCTCCAGCAGCACTGAAGGTTTACAGGCACACAGTGACTTCAATAGTTTTAAATGGAAGAAGTCTGAAAGAACCACAACTAAACTGAGCGACCGGGGTAGAAGGGCCTTCATACGAGAGGAGACCAAGGACCCAACTGTCACTCGAGTTGATCTCTATAGAACCTGTGGGGAGATGGGAGAAAACATCCAGAAGGACAACCACCAGTGGGTTTGAGTGGCCAGACAACACGTGAAAGTCCACTTGGAGTTTGCAAAGTGGCACCTAAAGAATCCAAAGATTAGGAAAAAACAAGATTCCTCCACACCTGACCAAACCAAGTGTCGTACATGGAGGAAACCAGGTGTTGGGAGACTAGTCAGGGTTGAGGAAAAGCAGAACAGAGCAAAGTGTAGAGAAAACCTGCCCCATGGTGCTCTGGACCTCCGACTAAGCTAAATGTTCACGTTTCCAACAGGACTAAGCAAAAACAACACGGGAGCAGCTTGGGGACAACTCTGTGAAAGTTCTTGACTAACCCAACCAGAACCTAATCCAACATCTCTGGAGAAACCTGAAAATAGCTGTCCATTGGAGGTCTCCATCCAAACTTTTAGAGGAAGCCTGGGCTACCTTGCCACCATTTTAGATGGATGAATTAAGACAAAGGCTTACCTGACACTGAGACAGTGTGGCCAGATACCTGGAAAACTTTAAGGGAATGGGAGAACTAAACATTTTTAGATAATCCTATTAATTTTATGCACACACGCACTCACTCAGAGCTAATTTAACATCCCAAATTAACCTTGAACTGTGAGAGGAAGCCAGAGTAGCCAGCAAAAGCTCTTTCGGATGTGAGGAGTCCCTGCAAATTCCACGTATGTAGTGACCAGGGCAGAGCTAACTGCTGCTCCACCACACCGCCCCACAACACCACGCTGAACTGTCCAAAGAACTCCTTTCGTTTCAAAGATAAAATAATTAGTAACGCTCGAGGAAAATACACTTACCTTGATAAACAAAATGAAATCCTTTAGCCGTTACCGGGCCGACAGTCGTAAACTTGATGGTGATGTGGTTACCTGAGCTTAGCGGGAGTGATTCCCCTACAAAACAGAAAAAACGTCTCAGTTGGCGTAAGTCGCCCTGATTCAGGGGGTCCATAAGAAATGTAAGGATTTACTTTAGGAGGTATGATAAGAAACATTTGAAATATTCCAAGGAGAGCTTCAATTTAAATGTTGAAAGCCTAATATTCTCAAATGCAAATGAAATTTGTCATTCATCCCCCGCTGATGGAGGTCCATAGAGGTCTAGTAAAGGCTCAAAAATCAAAAATAGCCTCATATTTGTAATCAGTGACCCTGAAGTAGTCTGAAACGATACCCCACATGTTTAAGTTTGAAATCTGACATTTTTAACATTTCTGGGAGTGGCTGCTAGAGGACTAGGACCACCCGTAAGGAATCAGATATCAAAAACAGGAGCATATTTGTGATCAACCACCTCAAAATAACACAAAACGACACTCCACATACCTATATTACAGATCCTCATTTTTCAAAGTTTTGTGATAAAGAGTAGCTTTGGGCCCTCATACCATGAGGTCAGCTGAGGTGGTCTGCTCAACTTCAAGTCCTTCTGTTCAGTTTGGCTGAAGATCTTTAACATTAAGGTGCCAATTCGTGCACAGAATACGGTCCAAAAATGGCCTAAAAATGAGGTGTTTGGGGGGTCTAGATGGACAAATATGGGAGAAACCCAAAAGATTTGAAGCCCTGAATAACTAAATATCAGATTAGTCAAACTGGGGTTTTCTCATATTGGTGAGTCTGCAGGTGCTTGAAAAAAACAAGACTAAAGTGATTTCAAAGCATTCAGAAGTAATTCTTATGAATAAATACATTTTTGTTTAGACAAAATACGCATTCCCTGATGGTCAGTCTTTGATGGGTATCGTGTAATGTGAGTAAAGTAGGAGCTCCACTAGTAACTCCACAAGTCCACTCGGCTGATACCACAGAACATTCATTGGGGCTCATGTAACACGTCCAACATATACACCGAGTGGCATCAGACAAGGCGTGCATGTGGGGCGAGGTGACGAGGCAATTGGCTTAGGTGGCACTTTGGGCAGGATGGCGTTTTCATTTAACCTTACAAAATAATAATGCAAAAAAAACTGAACGTTAACACAGAGTGACATACACGTTAATGCCTAATTAATTTCCCGCCATGAAACACCGCAAGAAATCTTTATTTGGCACCACTTCAGTGCACTTTAAGCGGCTCATGTGCTGTTCGAAGCTTCATGTCAGAAGCTGATACTGGCGATCCCATTATCACATTGGGTAAATATCAATTGGGAATTTGTAACATTTTGTTCATTTCTAGAATGTTATTAAGGTGTCAGTAACAGGTACAGTACATTGGGGCTCTTAAATGTCTCTTCAGTTTGTTTAGTTAGAAAGGGAAGGTGCCTTTGATTTTTTAAACTGATCAGTTATTTAGAAAATAAATATATTTAGGCAAAAAAGAAACACGTATTAAAAAAATGAATGACAAAAATAATTAAACAGTAATAGAAAAAAGAATACCTGAATGGGAACCAGAAAGTGAGGACAAGAGTGAAGATTGTTGAGATGGGCCATCGTACACTTCTACTACATCGTTGAGGGACGTTAGAAAAACGACAAACTGTCCAAAGATAACTGTGGGGAAAAATGAAAACACAACAATAAACATTCTTGAGAAATAAAAAACAATTCAAGTAAATGCAATGTAATAGACAGTTCTCACCTTGACCTGTTAGAAAGAATAATCAAAATCCTGCCAACTATGCTAAAACGTCTATCCATCTCTCAGTATTGTAATAATAATTAATAATTAATTACATTCATATAACTCTTTTCATAGAGAGAATGGAACCATATTAACCACCAGCTCTGTGTAGCTCCCACCTGGACGATGCAAAGGCAGCCATTGCTGCTCCAGTCCACTCACCACACATTAGCTATTAGATGGTGAAAGGGTGATAGACAGTTAGAATGGATTAGGCCAAGGTGGGCAATCTAGCCAGGACGCTGGGATAAACCCTATTCTTTTTGAAGGTTGCCCCGGGATCTTTTCGGCAGTGGGATCCAAACATAGACCACTGGGTAAGTGCCCTCTGCTGCCCTCACCAACACCTCTTTCAGCAGCAGCCCAAGCATTTCTAAGGTGGTCTATCTATCTATCTATCTATCTATCTATCTATCTATCTATCTATCTATCTATCTATCTATCTATCATATTGTGCCTTTCACATCTATCTATTTACAGTATCTATAATATGTATATATTATTGGAGACATTAGAAAATTAGAACACTCGAGACGAGAACAGGCCATTCAGCCCAACACAGCTCACCAGTCTTATCCACTTATTTCTTCCAAGAAAACATCAAGTCGAGTTTTGAAAGTCCCTAACATCTTACTGTCCACCACACTACTTGGTCATTTATTCCAAGTGTCTATCGTTCTTTGTGTAAAGAAAAACTTCCTAATGTTTTTGCGAAATTCACCCTTCACAAGTTTCCAACTGTGTCCCCGTGTTCTTGATGAACTCATTTTAAAGTCACCGTCTCGATCCACTAAACTAATTCCCTTCATAATTTTAAACACTTTAATCACGTCTCCTCTTAATCTTCTTTATCTTAAACTGTAAAGGCTCAGCTCTTTTAATCTTCCCTCATAACTCATCCCCTGTAGCCCTGGAATCAGCCTAGTTGCTCCTCTCTGGACCTCTTCTAGTGCTGCTTTGTCCTTTTTGTAGCCTGGAGACCAAAACTGCACACAGTACTCCAGATGAGGCCTCACCAGTGTGTTATAAAGCTTGTGCAGAACCTCCTGTGACTTGCACTCCACACATCAAGGCGCTATATAACCTGACATTCTGTTAGCCTTCTTAATGGTTTCTGAACACTGTCGGGAAGTTGTTAGCGTAGAGTCCACTATCACCTTGCTCTTCATTTCAAGTTTAGCATTTTTTGTATCATATTTGTAAAGATTCTGAGTATTGTTTATGATAATCATTAGAGTTTCTTCAATTTTAGTGCCCAGTTTTCTAATTTTCTGCTGATTATTACCTTCTCAATCGTTATGTTTGTTAGTTATTGTGCCACCTCCATATTTCAAGCAGGCCCCACCAGTTTCGTGTCCAAAAGCCATGTCATTGTGTGTGACGCATTGTCTTTGTTACCACGTGATGCCCAGGAGTCGCCATGTAGTGGTAATGA
Source organism: Polypterus bichir lapradei (assembly GCA_026402145.1). NCBI lineage: Eukaryota > Metazoa > Chordata > Cladistia > Polypteriformes > Polypteridae > Polypterus > Polypterus bichir. The sequence goes on along the minus strand of JANRMT010062845.1, from coordinate 15,718,091 downwards.
AGCTATCCAGAGGGTATTCAGGATGGCACTGTGCTACACTTAGCGTCCATGACTTTGGATTGCAACAGAAAAAGCTAGCTAGTCCATGTAGAAGGAACTGTTGTGCATTTTTTGGCTCATTATTTTGAGTGCTTTTCTGATTTTGACCTCTGCCCGTAACAAAGACTCCAGTTTGCCTCTTCATGCCCTGGTCCTCCTCCTCCTTAAATGGCTTTTTCCAGCCCAACAGTACCATATCTCCTTGATCTCTCCCATGCCTTTGTATGGAGACCAGATGAGGTGTTGAGGTTGCTCTTGCCTCCTGTGTACTGGTAAGTGTCCGGAACTGGGAGTCCCAAGAGCTCATAAGTCCCATAAATATTTCCAAAATTAGAAATACTAACTAGAAAAACTAGAAATAGAAAGGGCCTCGAAAAAAATCTTTAAAAAAATGAAAGATTTATTTTTCAGCCCAAAAAGCTCAGTAGAGCCCCCCAAGAAGGAATTGCCTGAGAAGGTAAAGCAAACACCACAGTCCCAATAAAGAAGTCAAAAACAGAGCGCAGGTTCAAAAATGCAGGAAATAAGCACAATGGAAGCCCAAGTAAAAACTCCACTCCCTAGCACATTTGAAATGAACCACCAAGAACAGTGGGAGACCCTCCAATTTGTAGGGTGGCCACTGGCAGGTGATCCCACCTCTTGGGCAACCACTTGGTACAAAACGCAGCCTACATTTACAGACTGACAAAACCAAAAAAAAAAAAAAAGGAACCAACATTATGTACGTAAATTAAAGAATCAAAAATGAACCAAAGAGACACGAACTTGAATCCCACCCAGAGGAGGACCCCTAGCTGAGATATGAGAGTAAGATGTCGGTCCCCAGCGTCGCAGTCACACACCTACGACAGATACCCTGCAGATTACAGCGGGTGCCATTCTGCACCCTCACCCGATACCACTGCCTATAGTGTGACCTCATTCACTTGCATCATGATACGTTTTTGTCATACGAGACCCCCTACCATTAACCCTTTCCTTCCTCCTTGGGCGCCTGGCACAGTGGGCTGTGGCTTACAATCCTGTCTCTGACTGCCCAGCACTTTTGCCCAGCTTGTGCTCTTTCATTATGTTGTCGCTGTCTGCTTCAAGCAAGGGGTTCTCAACCAAGGGTCCCTATTGTTTTACCTCTGCCTCATGTGGTGCACCGCCTGTCATTTTGTGACTCCATCAGTAACTTTAAGGCAGCATTCTGGTCCATTTTTGCAAGTATCATTTATTTTCTTTGGCAATTTATATTCTCCCCACATGTTCAGTCGTGACTCCTAATAAAAAAAATCATTGCAACCTCTCCATCGCTGTGTTACGGCTGTTCACTGAAAATCAATGAAGAACACTACATCAATGTTAAAGAAGCACTTCATGGATGGTAGAAACAAATGGGGCAGCGTCCCACGTGATGATCTGTTGGCACGCACCCAGAAAAAAAAAATCCTCCATCCGTCATCAAGACAAGGAGAGATGAAAATAATCAAAGGCTGGACGCTGCGTGGCGTCTTCTCATGTCCTGTTCCAGCTAGTCTCGCTTTTAGTGCACTAAATCTGAGACGCTTGATAAATAAGGGCACAGATATCAACCCAACTGAGAACTGGTGGCAGGACTTGAAGACACTGTCCATAACACCTGACAGAGCTGGAGCCGTTCTGCAAAGAAAATTGGGGATAAAACTATGGCAGAGCTGGTGGAAAGAGACCTGTGTACACAGACTCAAGACTGTCACGGCTGCCATCCAATAATAATTATTATTAACTACATTTATATAGCGCTACTCAAAGAGCTTTACTTTAACCACTTTACCCATCGCCAAGGTGTAGCACCCACCAAGATGAAAGGACAGCAGTCATTTTTGTGCCAGTGCACTCACCACACATGAGCTATGTTATGCATTTTTTACAGAGCAAATGGTTCATGTAGCAAAAACAAGTTCAACATTAGAGGAGCTTACCACCCAGTCAAACCACGCAAAGGTCATATTCTATGTTTGAAATGTACAGTAGCTATTTTCATAATGTACATTAGAACAATCGAGATGAGAACAGGCCATTCTGCCCAACAAAGCTCACCAGTCCTGTCCACTTATTTCTTCCAAGAAAACATCAAGTCGAGTTTTGAAAGTCCCTAAAGTCTTACTGTCCACCACACTACGTGGTCTCTTATTCCAAGTGTCTATCGTTCTTTGTGTAAAGAAAAACTTCTTAATGTTTGTGTGAAATTCACCCTTAACAAGTTTCCAACTGTGTCTCCGTGTTCTTGATGAACTCACTTTAAAACCACCGTCTCGATCCCCTGCTAATTCCTTTCATAATTTGAAACACTTCACTCAGGTCTCCTCTTAATCTTCTCTTGTTTAAACTGTAAAGGCTCAGCTCTTTTAATTTTTCCTCATAATTCATTCATCGCCTGTAGCCCTGGAATCAGCCTAGTCGCTCTTCTCTGGACCTTCTCTTGTGCTGCTATGTCCTTTTTGTAGACCAAAACTGCACACAGGACTCCAGATGAGGCCTCACCAGTGTCTTATAAAGTTTGAGCAGAACCTCCAGTGACTTGTACTTCACACGTCAAGGCGCTATATAACCTGACATTCTGTTAGCCTTCATAATGGCGTCTGAACACTGTCGGGAAGTTGATAGCTTAGAGTCCACTATGACTCCTAACTCCTTCTCATAAGGTGGATTCTCAATTTTCTGACCTCCCATCTTGTATTCAAACCTCACATTTTTACTTCTTGTGTGTAATACTTTACTTTTACTGACATTACATTTCATCGTCCACAAGTCTGCCCAAGCCTGTCTGCTATCCAAGTCCTTCTGTGATGATATAACGGATTCCAAATTATCTGCTAATCCACCTATCTTGGTATCATCTGCAAACTTCACCAGCTTGTTCCTTATATTCCTATCAAAACCATTTATAGATATTAAAAATAGCAGCAGCCCTAGCACTGCCCCCTGCTGGTCACCACTCTTAACATCGGCCAGTTCTGATGAGGTTTCATGCACCATCAGCCTCTGCTTCCTAGTCTAAGCCAATTCTGCACCCGTCTAAAACAACACCCTGAACTGCCACTTCTTTTAGTTTAGGTAGTGAAGAGAGAGGTGCGAGAGACCAGGGATGATTAGGGGGCCAGAATGGGTGAGGCTGTGGTGGACATCGGGATACGCCCTACTCTTTATAAAGGCTGCCAAGGGATCTTTTAGCACCCCAGAGAGTCAAGATCTTGGTTTTATGTCTCATCTGAAGGATGGCGCCATACTTATAGCACAGTGTTCCCCTGTCATTGCACTGGGGTATTGAGATCCATTTAAAGACCACAGGGTGAGCGCCCCCTGCTGGCCTCACCAACATCTCTTCACGCAGCGATCCAAGCTTTTCCTTGAGGGTTTCTCATCCAAGTCTTGGCCGGGCCTGAACTTCAGGTGGGTGACCAGTTCTGAGGTGCAGGTGGTACGGCTGCTTTGATAGGCTCTGGTGGAACTAGCATGTATTTTGTTCTGAGCTCTTCACTTGTAAGGACTGATTTTGTCACCTTGTCGTGTCACACTTGTTCCCAAACAGTCCCCCACCCAGACTGATGTTTACTTAATAACGGTGGCTTCTTTTTGGATAAAAGCGTCAGCTAGATGAATGTAAATATATGACCCCAATTCCATAAAAGCTGACATAAAATGCAAACATGACAGAACAGAATGAAATGATTTGCAGATCTCACATTTTATTAAAGGGGGTGAACATATTTACACCATTAATAATTTTGCATATCGCATTTGTAATTATTTGAGACCACTTTGCAGAGATCTGCCTTCACTTTGACATTAAAGAGTTTTTCTCATTATTAGTATCAAAGATGCTAAAATAATTCCAATGTTGTATGACAAGAAAACGTGAACATCCTTTTTATCAGAACCGTACGTTTGAATGCCTATTTCACTTTTTCGCTTTCTTTGGTAAATAAAAAAATTCAAAGCAAACAAAACACCAAGTTGCTTCCTCAATGGCTGTAAGACACTAAACCTGAGCTCTCATTTTAGGTTCCACACTCCTCACATGATACCAGTTATTAAAACCAGGTAGTCAGGGTAAGGAGCAAATGGTCAATGGCAGGGGTCCTGGTGGTCCGCAGCAGCTGCAGGCTTTCATTCCTACCAGTTTGATTGCAGGTAATGAAACTTGGTGTTTAACTCTACGGCTTGTTAATGCTTTAATTCTTCCCATTCTTTATCCCATTGCAGATTTTCTGTTTTCCAAGAATGTTATGTTTCATGATCCAGAACAGATTTGGACCTCTTGGTCCTTCCCTTCTCTATCATTTATTTCAAACCATTGTAGTAACACAGATACTTCATGATGGTTTAAATGGAAGCTGGACAGCTGGTGGTCCCTTTGTCATTTGTGCCTCATTATGAACTGATGGCTGGCAACAAACTTTAATGATGCTGTTTAAGAGTACAAGAAGCAATGGAGGGGTCTGAATCGTAACAAACAAACGACGAAACTCAATCCAAGGCCAAAGAAGCAGATTCGCTTTACTAGTAAATAAATGGGTTCTAATTAAAATAAACCTGCAGCCGCTGCGGACCTCCAAGACCAGAGTTGACAAAAAGGAGGCGCCACAGGAGGATTCTGGGTCTTTAAAAATAACACCCCGTTGTTAGTGGCCAGGACGTCCGAGTACGTCCTCAGTGGTCCTTCATGTCAAACTGTCAGCGCCCTGGCGCTGGCGGACTGCATCACCGCTAGAGGTCTTCGTGCGCAGATCTTGGCAGAGAAAGAATGGGACTTTGTGACATCGACTCTGTCAAACTCTCTTCTCCGGTCATGAGAAGCTGCAGCTCTGACACTCCAAACCCGACTTCTGAAGAGCCACCTTTACGCGGTGCTCCTTTGAACGGGAACTCTCTGGTGTTCCGTTTCATCACTAATGTATTCTCGGCTACTTCGGCTTCCGCTTTTCTGTCTTCATTTGTGTAACATCCAGTGCTAGATAACCTGTGAACAGCTTCCACATATTTTTTCACTCCATATTTGTCTATATTGATATTTAATGCATTCTGTTTTATTCTTTTGTTTGCTTAATGGGATGCTTTATTAAACGGCTGCAAGGACAATGGAGGATTTATTTACTATGAAAATATCTACAAACAAATGAACTGACGGAGGAAAAATGCAACTGCCATTCAGAATGCCAAGCTACTCTTCACTGATGTGATTCCTCAGGGTGCGGTGGCAGGTCACCTTGCCACAGGGCTTTCTCACAAAGTCTACAAATGTGTCACGTGAAGGTAGACACAGAGAAAATGGCAGGGAAAGAGAGCAACACATTTAGAGAGGTGATGAGGCTGTGGCCCTTACATAAAGGGGATTATTAAAATGGGTGCCACTAGGTGGCAGTCTCTGTGAAAGAAAGCAAAATAGGAATTCTGCCATTTATTAGATCAATGGATTCAAGATACTTGAAGGGCCTACAACTCCCAGCAGCCCCGGCAGTATTACACCATTGGGCAGATTCAGAGGGCACAGTGGTTGCTGGGAAGAAATGACCACATTTTAAAAAGAAGCCAAAAAGACGCCAAGAGTTTGGCGATCATCCATCTGAGTTTATTTTTACATATCACACACATGATTGGATCACAACTGCCATGGATTACCGACGCTTGCCCTTGTGCCTGCTTGTTCACGTTGTAGCGGTGCTACATGCGTGGTTGCGTCTTAACTGTGTTTTGTGCCGAGTCGCATCTTTTATAGCGTTGGCTCGTTTATAAATAGTCTGTCTGTGTCTGTTTAAATGTTTTCCCCTGGAAACAAGGGGGGGAAGGATAACGCTGTGGAACTGAGTCCCCTGGTGGTATTTTTCCTGTCAACACATCAATTCCATCCGGGTTATTTCTACTTAAACAAGAGGATGAAAGAGTAAAAGAAAAAAAAATGAGAGCCATTTACAACACTGACACCTCACAAAAAGGAAAGATCAAAAAGAAAACGGCGATACAGATCATCGTGCGTCTTGCTGCATTCGACGCCGGACATTTAACGATTTCATCATCCCTTTACAATCCCCGGGGTTTTGGATCATAGCGATACGCCGAGGACAATACGGTGAGACTGTTTATGGTCATTTGGGAAAGGAGCAATCCACCAATTTTATTCGTACCGTATAAATACCGTTAGACAATTTCCAACCGGACAAGGTTCATATTCATTAATCCTCTCGTTTAATCCTTTGGACTTTATGTGTGTTTCGTGTTTTCTGTGCGTCATACTTGTTCTGTGTTCGGGACATGGGAGGGTTTGTGCTGTATGTTTAGTGATTTACTTTTAATTATTGTGTAGCGCCATTCACGTTCAGGGTTGTGTGTTGTGTTAGAGTTTTGGGGGAGGTGAAATTCTATATTCTTCTGTTTTTTTTTTTTTTACTATTAATATACAGTAAGAACACATCACTATTTTATATACTGTTTGCTTATTGTCTGTTTAACCGTCGATTTGGGGAAGTGATTTGGAAGAAGTACGGCATGTCTAATCTAACAATTCCTCATTTTGCCAGGCCACGGGTTACAACGTGATTTCGTCTTGGTTGGATACATCTTCATTTGCCCAAATCACACCAGATCTGCACGCTGCAACTGGAAACTGGTAGGACAGGACTTAACATTTCCTTCAGTGGGCTCGTCCCAGGGGGTTTTCATTGCACACACCATCGTCATCTGCAGCTGGTGTACTGGACTCTGCTGGACAACATCGCATGTGTTGTTTACTGAGTAGAGTCTGTTGTGTCGCTCAGGTTCGTGTATGTAAATACTGGGGAGGGATTTTGTGTACACATTTTTGTCTTTTTCTTCATTGTTTCATCAATATATAGTGTACTTTATTATTGATCAAGTCATTAATCGATGTCTCTGTGCGAGCGTCTGTGCATACCGGGTCAAGGATGGATGTCTTCCTGGGGTCCCGTAACAAAATAAACAAATCCTCATCTTCAGATGGTGTGAATCTTAGTGTCCTTACAAACACTACAAAGTCTTATCAATGATAAGTCTCAAATAAAATCTAGTGAGCGTCGAATGAAATATAAAGCCTTTGTCTTCCCATTTTCTGACATCATCCATAACTTCCTTGCTGGTTGAACCATAACCGAAACAATAAACAAAAGCAAGGGCACATCTGGATGTTTTACAGTTTAACATGCAATTTTGTTAATTAGACACATATTTCATTCGTTTATTTTTATTTCCCAAATTCCACACCCAAATGTATTTCCTATAATATGAGATCAGGAGACAATGGATGGTCTAGGACCTCGATAACTTACTCTCTTCAATTATCTACATAGTTAACTACCCTAACGTCTAACCTAATCTTCTATTTCCTCCCCTTTTCGGCTGCTCCCGTTAGGGGTCACCACAGCAGATCATCTGTTTCCATATCTTCCTGTCCTCGTCATCTTGTTCTGTTACCCCCATCACCTGCATGTCCTCTCTCACCACATCCATAAACCTTCTCTTAAGCTGTTTTCTTCTCCTCTTACCTGGCAGCTCTGTCCTTAGCACTCTTCTCCCAATATTTTCAGCATCTCTCCTCTGTACATGTGAAAACCAACGCAATCTCGCCTCTCTGACTTTGTATCCTAACCATCAACTTGAGCTGACCCTCTAATGTCCTCATTTCTAATCCTGTCCATCCTCGTCACACCCAATGCAGATCTTAACATCTTTAACTCTGCCACCTCCAGCTTCGTCTCCTACCTATATAACACAGCTGGTCTCACTACCGTCCTGTAGACCTTCCCATTCACTCTTGCTGATACCCGTTTGTCACAAATCACTCCTGACGCTCTTCTCCACCCATTGCTTCAATGTTTTAACCTTTAACCTCTAGTAAAAGCCTAGACAGAGACAGTCAGATTTCGGCCCAACTTATGCCAAAAAATGGGCCAAACAAGCCGACGTTTCCTATGTCACAGTTGAATTAAAGCAGCACTGGTCAGCTTAGTTCACATAAACAGTGAAACACGGGTCATATAGGTGTAATCAGAGTTAAAAGTCAGTCCAATTCATAAAGGATCAACATTCCTATAAACAAACTTGACACCTCATACTCCTTTAGGCAAACAGTCATTCTGTTTTGTAAAGTGTAACTCTGGAGGTCAATACAGGTGAATCTTGTCTTACACGAGGGCTACGTTCTGAAGTGTCATGTGTAGTTGAAACACTCCGAGATATCTAATGGTAAAGGTTTAAAAGACAAAAACGTGAGCGACATAATTCATTTTATCCTCTCAATATACCAAAAACTTTGGATTTACTGGTTAGCATTGCTGACAGATGCAAAATGCAGGGATCAAAACACATCACCAGCCATTGGTAATGCGGAATTTGTCCATTATCCATACATCTGTTAATGAATGTTGTTGAATTAACTTGATAACAGTTCAAATTTTCTCTCCCGAGGTCACAACTGTGTGCCTGGGAGACAAAGTCAGGACTTGTAATTCCACTCCCAGCCATGGGTTGGCGCTGCCTGATAACAAGTCTCCTCTTATTCCCTCTGTAGATCCAGTGACCAACATTTTGAGGGCATATGACATCACTGCCAGTCCTGGGGCTCCTGAATCTGCCCCTTCCGCCTCACTGTCGCCATCTTTCCCCAGTCTAATGATAGACTTGCATCTGTGGAGACGTAAGTCGTGTTTATTCTTTTTATTCTATGATATACGGGGTTTGCCTGAGGGTTGCCCCAAACGTTTATCTTTGTTCCGTGTTTCATTTACAATGTTTTTGTTATTTTTTTGTCATGTCACTATTTTGTGTGTGGCTTTTCATGATCACGGCCTTGTTCTCATTAGTTTCCAAGTTTATGGCTAACATGTGGCTGATGTTTGACATCAGAGTGCCGAAATCATTACTTGGGGATCCTATTTCTTGATCAAAAAAAACAAAGTGAAAATCCTTCACAAGGTACCAGTTAGGAGAAATCTCTCATCGGCTCAGGACTCTTTTCTTTTCGTTGTTGACCTCAAGGTTTGTTTCACCCCTTCATTTTGAGGATCATAGTTTTGAAGCGGGTGAAACATGTGCTATTGTTCCATTGCCAGTTTGCTGCTCCGTAGGGTGCATTACAGGGAAAGCGGACACTGAAAATACTCCTTTAAGGGGGACGTCATAACACGGTCAGGATGGTTGGTGCTGAAGACTTAAAAAAACAGAAAAGAAGGGGAGAAAGGGAGACATCTTGTGGTGAAGCAAAGGGAAGCAATGAGGTAGCGCCAAGAAAAATACCTGCTGGAAAAAGTTTTTTTTGCTCACTCAGCGACACAAGGGAGACGTGTCTCTGAAGATGGACTCTTTTTTCTTTGGTTTCGCTGACCGGTAGGATTGAACGTTTTTGATATCGGCTTGACGACCAGTGTATTCCAGTGGGCTTTCTCTTTGCCATAAACAATAAAAACAGTTAACCTATATGGACAAACTGGTTTCTCCTACTCATGAACATCTCGCTCCTAAACTGTGGAAGGTGGTGTTGATTGCTATGTATTTATTTGTTTGTTTTTTTTTTGCCTATATGTAAAATATATATGTGTAATTTTTTTGTCTCGTCTCTATTTTGTGGTATGGCTTGTAGCTTAATGTGGAGGTGGGGCATGTGGTGAGGGGTCAAATAAAAGGACGAGCGTTGGTCACGTTGCCCTGATAGACTTTCGATATTTAACTGCTTTGCTCCAGAAGTTTTCTAATTGTGCGGCAACCCGGGGGTTAGTTGTTCTCCCGGGGCGGCGGGACAGTTTGCTCTCTTGGTTCTAACGTCAGACTGCTAAACGCCATCTGTACAACAATGTTAATTTCCAGGTCTCACAAAGAGCGCACACGCTGTGTTTCGTCAATAATGACGTCTACGTGTTTTTCTGTGGATACTCCAGTTCTCTACTCATAGACGTGTCTCTTAAATTCATTTAGCGAATCTGCATGTCCGACTAAACCCTGCGATGGACTCTCCAGTGCTGATTCCTGCCTTGTACCTCCCTCATATGCCCCAGATAGGCTGTGAAATGCATTAGTAAGTATGAGAATGTAATGTTATAGAACGTAAGAAAATAAGAAATTTAACAAATAAGAGGAGACCATTCGGTCCATCAAGCTCGTTTTGTTTAGCTAACGATCCAGAACTGCACACAGTACTCCAGCTGTGGTCTCACCATTGTAGTCTGAGCATAGCGTCTCTTGATTTATATTCAACTGTTTTTATGATAAATCCCAACATTTGTTTTTCACCTTTTTAATCGCTTCTACACATCGCTCAATCCTTTTCAGATGTTGCTTTCTGTAGCTCAGTGTCTCCCGATTTGTATTTATAACTGACGTTCCTTTTCCCCACGTGTACCACTTTGCCCTTTCATTTACATTAAACTGCACATTCCAAGTGTTCCCCCGGTTGTAACGTTGGTCCAGGTGTTTGTGAACCATGTTTGCTGTCTCCTCAGTGTCTAAGCTTCCTCCAGTCTTAGTGTCATCTCTGAATTTCACCAGTTTACCGAAAGTTTTGAAATCAATGTCATGAATATAAATCAGGAAAGGTAACGAGTTGTCCGTGGTCAGACCCTAGAGGGGCTCCACAGATGGCCCCATCCCGTTCTCCTCTCATCTGTACTCTTTGTCCCCTGCTGGGATGATCCATCTTGATATCCAGTTTCTCCTTTGGTGGATGCCCACTGACTAAGCTCTTCTCTAAGACATGTGAACGTTGGGCTCTTCTTTCACGTTTGTCATTGCCCGGTTGAGGTACCTTCACGTCGTTGGACATCCCACATTTGACTCAAGTTTGCACTTACTGTATCTACCTAAATTATCCACAGGTATTTGTTTCTTCCATCTGCATTCAGTTATTATTTTTCTGCAGACACTCAGGGTGTTATTATTTATTTATTGCTTTGCCCTGTATATGTTTTTTAAATTGCTGGTTGTTAATCCTCACTTGGAAAAGACCGTTTTTAAACACATTACAACGAACATTTGATTCCATGTTATGCCATTTCAGTATTAAATAAAAGCAATGATTTTGTTGAAGAGCTTTATGCTAAAAATGTAAGCCAGCATGTCTTTGATGGGACTGGCAGGAGGCAGAATGAGCGTCCATGACAGTTTGACAGCTGCCAGTGCTCGTTCAAAGCAGGGTGATCCGACCCGCCGACCTCGCACAACTGCATACATGGCATCCTGCATCGGAAGGAACGGCTGCGGAAGAGGAAAAAAAAAATGAAAACAGAAGCTCTCTGAGGAGAACAGGCTCTGACTCAAGGCTTCTGCGGTTTAACTAAAGGAAAAAATCTGCCAAAGTGTTTCCCCGCAGCAATTATGCTGTGTTTGCCAGTGACTTTGTTTGCCGAATACTTTCCTGGAAACTCTTGTGGAGCCGGCTTAGACAAACATTTTGATCCCAGTGCTTTATGATGCTTTGCAAGGCCAGCATGCCATCACAGAGCCATAGCCGCCACACGCAGCAGTTTCACGCATGCGCACTGTAAGCGTACTCTACCTCATGTTTTACGTTGCTGACTGATCTGAGTTACACGTGGGTGATATCACTATTAAGAACAGTCCTCCAGCTGCAAAATGCACTGTTTTTGTTTGAGGAGTTCATAAGCGGACCATAAGAAGATTAAGAGTACTGCCACCAAATATTTCACACTGATTTCCTGTGCACTCACTCAGTTGCCACCACGCCACATGGCTAATTTCATATGCTGGCTGAATGCACGCACAATTAGCCACATGCTGCAGTTAAGAGTCAAAGCAAGACTTAAATTAGCCCTGAAACACACAAGAACACCCTGAAATAATAACTGTAATAATGAAAGACTTATTACTATTTACAAGACATTTCTACGTTCTTGAGGGAAGACAAAAATTGTGAACAATCTGTTCAGATAGATCAGAAATATAAAGATACTCCAACTCCACCCAGAGACCCCAACTTCAAACAACATGAATGAGCCAATCCCTCGCCGCCACATCACGTGGCACGGGCCAATGAGTGCCCCAAAGATTGCTACTCTGTAAGCTGTTGTAACTTTTTTCTAATTTGTGGCCATATTTTGTTTGTTGTATTCATTTTGTCTCCGACTTTTGTTGCTTGAGGCACGGTGGTGTAGTGGTTAGCACTGCTGCCTCACATTTTTGGCCGCAATAAATCGGTCTGGCGTAGTTTATCAGATGTTTCCCTAAGCCTCCAAGACACCTAAAAGACCACTGCACCATTATAATGCTTTTAAGAACAGACGGTTCCTTCTCCCCCATTGACCTCAAAGCATTTTGCTGACTTTGGTGATGCTTCTCAAGCTTTCTGCCATTTTGCTGAACTTGTGGTGAACTGATCTATCTAGCCACTGCTTAATTGCATTTTCCATAATCCCGAGGGACAGATGGAATCAGTCCTTGGCTTCTTAAGGTCTAATTCTATTCCTATAAGACTGGCAATCTTGAGCATGGGAAAGGTGCTATATAAATAAAATGTATTATTATTATATTACTGTTTAAAGCTGATCCTCCAGCTAGGATGTTGGGTATCTCTGGTCCACAGTTCTTGAGGCTGATCCTCCAATTAGCTGTGAACTCCCCCCGTCTCACTGTGATTGCAGAGGTGGTGACCCAGCTGAGGGGAGGGAAGGCTGCAGGGATCTGTGGTATCCGGGGTGAACTTCGCCAGGCTGGTGGTAAGGCCGTCATCCTGGCATTGCAAGCAATCTTTGTTTCCATCTGGGAGATGGGCGTCATCCCAACTGACTGGGAAATGGGACTTGTCGTCCCAATCTGGAAAGGGAAGGGTGATCGCCAGGATTGTGGCAACTACAGGGGGATAGCCCTGCTCTCGGTGCTGGGTAATGTCCTCACTAAGGTCGTCCTCAATAGAGTCTGTGATCACTTGCTTACCTACCAGCGACCGGATCAGTCTGGTTCTTCTGCCTAAGAAGTCTACCATCGACTGCATCCTGGCACTGAGGGTTCTCAGGAAGCACAAACGCGATTATTGGCAGAGTTTCTTTGCAGTCTTTGTCGATTTTCATAAAGCATTCGACTCAGTTAATCAACCTGCATGGTGGGACATCCTGAGGGTTTGCAGGATCCCCTCAAGGTTACTGGGTGTCATGGCTGGCCTGTACACTGGTACTGTGATTGCTGTGTGAAGTGAAGGCAGACCCTCTGTGTTTTTCCCAGTTGATTCTGGGGGTCTGTCAGTGGTGGTTTCTTCTCCTACTCTGTTCAATGCTTGTATGGACTGGGTGTTGGGCTGAGTCATGGGGTCCAGCGGCTGTGGGACATCTCTTGGTGAAGAAAGACTCACTGAACTTGACTTTGCCGACGATGCTGTGACCTTCGCAGAGTCAATGAAGGCTCTGATCAGGGAGCTCGAGGAGTCCGAGTGTCTGGGCCTGTGATTGTCCTGATAAAAACCAAGAGCCGGGCCTTTAATGACCTCTTGAGGACGGCCATCAACATTGTGTCTGTCTGCGGAGAGAGTGTCGACCTCATCGAGAGGTTTACTTACCTGATGACGCTGGTGACTCTTCCTATGAAGTCAGTAGATGGATTAGGAGGACATGGGGGGGGGGATTACGGGAAAGGGGTGTGTGGCACTCCTAATATCTGCAAAGGGACAAAGGTCCACATCTTTAGAGTCCTGGTACTTCCTGTTTGTGAGTCAGTGACCTGAGATGAAGACTGGACTCCTTCATGTACTGTGTCTCTTCAGGGGGTCCTTGGGTACCATTGGTTTGACTTTGTGTTGCTCATGGAGTCTCGAATGAGGCACATGACCTGCATTGAGAGGGAGCGTCAGTTACGGCACTACGGCCAGGTGGCGCGATTACCTGAGGGTGATCCGGGCTCACAGGACCCTCATTGCTGACCAGGTCAAGGGTACCCCTACGTAACACCTGGCTGCGGCAGATAGAGGGTCATTTCCAGAGGGTTGGACTGGACCACGTGTCTGCCTGGGGGGTTGCCAGCCAGAATCCTGAGCTGTTCTGTCATGTGATGGGTGTGGCGACACACTGTACCAGCGCATGGTCCCCAACCTGACCTTATTATTATTATTAATATTAATCCTGGTGACTTTTATTTGGATACTGAGAAGTTATAAAGACCTGACAGTCCCGGCAGTATTTGTGTGCCCATCGTGACCGCGCATAAAGCCGACGGTTTAGAGGATTTCCACAGTGCACGTCATAATGCGACACAAAACTCGTGTGACTTTCAGTGACGTCATCTGCTGCGTGCGTCCCGATGTGTAAGCCAGCAGGCCTGACGTCGTCCAGCACATTCTGGTTTCAGTCAGTCTTCTACGCTTGATCGTACACTGCAGTCCGAATCGACCGCGGTTTGTACATTTATGTGGAGGGATTTTAAAGCGGCATACGTAGCCACAACAGCGCCATGTTCTTCTCACACACCAACTCTGGCTTCTTTTTCCCCACGCTGACCGCCTTCTCCTTCTAAGCAGAGACCACATGAGCCCCCGCAGGCCGCAGAGGAGCTCCTCTGCTAAAACGCCGAGGCTTTGCCGTTCTTGAATGACGCATTGGTTTCTTAGAAAACTGAAATTCTGTTGGAAAGCATTGACTGCTGAAAGAGCGTAGCAATTGTAAAAGAGTTTAAAAATGAAGGCATGTAAGGGTAATTAGAAACATGTCAGCTGCTTACACATGCTTACACGTACAAGAATCCGATTTATAAATGCAGTTTAACTGTATTGGATGATTTTCTTTTTTTTTCTGAAATTCCCCTGCCTGGGTAACTTCACAAACCAGTGCCTCAGGCATCACCAGGCATGTGTGAATAATTTATCTTCTAGAATAAACCTGTCTTTGTTTGAAATATTATTGCTATTATGGTTTGAGACAAAATAATGAAACCTTAAAACATTCAGAAAGAGTGAAATGAGAACGGGAGTTTTTGCCAAGGAAGATGTGCATGGGCACCTCCCGCTCTGAACTGTGCCACACGGTCATGGGGCCTTGCGCTCGGCTGTCCTTCGTGGAGGACTCTAAAGTGGGCACAGCTGAGCAGATGGCATGTGACGGCTAACGGCGTCCAGGTCGCAGGAATTAAAACGACGACATTAATGTAATTTATTCGGAGTAATTAATTCAGCAATTGCACCCACAGTGACAAGACTGAGTTCAGAGGAAGAAGATCTATAATTAACATTTCTCAGAAAACCGGCCAATTAAAAAATATAAACCACTTAAAGCCTAATAATATTTATGACAACAACATTTATTTTCACATGGACACAAAGTTCCAAATGCTTTACAATCAACAAAAGACAAATTGAAAGAATGAGAAAAAAGTCTGTGAAGGTTACAGCAGCAAAAGTCAGCGTTATGTCATTAATTCAGTCCAGGGTCACGGGGACTGCTGGAGCCTGTCCAGCTAGAATAGGGCACAAGGCAGGAGCAAACCATGGACAGGGCGCTAACCCACTGCAGGGTAAACACACAGAGCCCCCCTGGGACGATGCAGCACCATGGATACCTGCAGGGCATGTCAGGACTTGTAGTCTATCTATCTATCTATCTATCTATCTATCTATCTAATCCTGCCAACTACACCAAAATGTCTATCTATCCTACCAACTATGCTAAAATGTCTATCTAATCCTGCCAATACGCTAAAATGTCTATCTATATATCTATTGTATAGTGCCTTTCACACCTATCTATCTAATCCTACCAATACGCTAAAATGTCTATCTCTTATATAGTGCCTTTCACACCTATCTATCTAATCCTGCCAACTACACCAAAATGTCTATTTATCTACCTATCTAATCCTACCAACTACGCTAAAATGTCTCTCTATATAACTATTATATAGTGCCTTTCACATCTATCTAATCCTGCCAACTACACCAAAATGTCTATTTACCTACCTACCTATTTAATCCTGCCAATTATGTTATCTATCTATCTATCTATCTACAAATTCAGACTTACTGTAAAATGGCCAAGAGCTCGCACATTTCATATTGCTAAACAAACTTTAATATGGTGTCAGGGATGCCAGGGCCAACGACCCGGCCGGGACGCCGTGAGGGACCGGATGTGGGTCTGCGCCCACCCTGGATCACGTGGGGGCCGCCTTCCTGGTTGCTTTGGGGGCCATGGGTTGAGGGCAAGGAAACCCCACCCTGCAGGGGCCCGTGGTCACCGCCAGGAGGCGCCCCAATGCCTTGGGGACCTGTTACCTCAGCACTTCTGCCACACCCGGAAGTGCTGGGGGGAAGATTGAGGAGGACACCGGGTGAGCTGCTGGGAGAACAGCCGGCACTTCCGCCACGCTGGGGAGTGGCCAACGGGGGAGTGTCGGAAACACCTGGAGCTCATCCGGGACATGTTTAAAAGGGGCCGTCTCCCTTCATTCGAGGCTAGAGTCGGGTGGAAGAGGACGAGGCACGAGAGAGGAGTGGAGGCGGCCCGAGAAGAAGGCATTTGTGGCCAGGACTGTGTTGGGGTTTGTGCACTGATTGTGGACTGGGTCTGAGTGACCATTATTATAAATATTGTATATATTAAAACGTGTGGTGGTGAAATCCAACATGTCCGCCTGTCTGTGTCCGGGTCAAGTCCACAATGGACACATTTTTTAATTTGAAAGTAAACAAGTCTCCATTCAGGACTCACTCAGGGTTCTGCACAGAGTAGTTGTTGCTCAATGTCAGCAATTTAAATGCACTGGAAAGAAAGCCTTTGGAACACAGAGAGACATCAAATAAAAGGTAATGTCTCGAGCAAATAGAATAAATTCTTACCAAATTCCCGGGGTACAGATATAAAGTAGTCACAGCTATGACCAACGCTGTAATTCCTTGGATAATTTGGTGAAAGTACAGTTCCCTCAGATCCAGTTGACCGAATTCCACATGGGGCTGCATGAAAAATAAGAATGGATTAACAATTTAATGAACTCACAAAAAGGCTACGCTAATGCTAATGATGATTTCATTCTCTTCATCTTCACCTGCTATAGCGGAGTACAAATCCTTAACATTGGTACAAACTTAGGACCCTGTGTCTCCTTAACATTCGCTCCCAAAAGAAAATGCTGCCTGTCAGAGTTTTGTGTGTGACTTTTGACAGTAAAGAAGTCAAATTTTCAAGCCAGGGACCTTGGGGCAATTAGGCCCCTGCAGATCTCAGTCTAGACCCTCCTCCTCTTCCTCTTCTACTTCTTCTTCTTGCTGGCTTCTCATAAGCAGTTCATTTAAGTTAGCAGGTCATCACTGTAAGGTGTGGTGCCAGTAAAAATCTACCGTGGGTGCTGTACCGTACTGTATATTAAGCTAAGGACAGTTGGCAGTGGTAGCAAAGGGTGGGTGACGGCTACATCAAATGCCAAACTGCAAGGTTAAGATCCACACGGACAATTGGAGAGTCCCTCGGGTGCCGTTATCGTCAGACACATGGCACTAAGGAGCACTCAACCCAGACAATGCAGAGTGTGCCTAAGGTGGAAGACCTCTGGGAGCATCTCTGTGACACCAAAAATTACGCTGCCCACGGAGGAACCCCACAACAGCCCAGGAGTCACCACAGCACAAGTTTTAGGCTCTTGACCCTCATAGTGACAAGTCAAGCAAAAACTACACCCGTAATGGCTAAAAACTGTACAACACCATACTGCAGTACTACAGACAGGCTCTTGACCCTCAAATTAAGATGGTAAGGCTATGCAGAATTGAAAGGAGGACAGTACAGTCCCGTTTACGCCAACAGTGGGCAGCAGCTCTGGGTGGGACCTTACTGCTTAAAATAGGAAGCAGGCCGCCATGGGCTAAAGCGGATGTGCCTTGGGGAAATGGTTTCTCTTTTTTTGCTTCGGTGCTTTTACCTTGGCAGCTAGGTAACGCTCTGTTCCATCCTGGCCGTCCGTCATCGTTCATTATGCAGGTGAGAGTGGAGTATCCCTGAAGAACGTAACCCGCTTCGCAGTAGTAGGTGACCGTAGATCCAAGTTTGTAGTCGCTGCCCAATCTCGTGCCATTCATTACATTCCCAGGGTCAAAGCAGGATTCTCGGAGTTTGGCTGTAATGATAAAATTCATTATAGTTCATTTCAAATTTACCTCCATTCCACAATGTGAATCTGAAGGGAGATTTGTAAGCGTTACAATTACATTCTTTGGAAGGTCGCACTTCAAAGTGTTTTTACTTTCCTAATTGTATCAATTAGTACTTGAAGCCGCAGAGTAAGGATGTAATGTGCTATTGAGACTCTGTGTGTGTGTAGCTGTGGCCAGTACTACTCATTAATGACATTACAGCACCAGAGAAGAATAACCTTGGACAGGAAGATGGACAGGTCTCTTCATCATCATCATCGTCACTTGCTTAATGTCTGCTTTGTGCGGTTTAACCCAGCTGGCCAGTTGCTTCCAAAATCTCGGCATCCTTTCTGTTCATATCATCCATCACCACCTCCAACCACATCTTCTTCATTCTCCCTCTCGGACGCATCCCCTCCATTTTAGAACACCTCTTCAACCAATCACCTCCTTCCTTTGACCTCCACATGTCCAAATTGAGAACAACACAAGAACCTTAACTTTAATGGCCATTATAGTGCCTTACAACTGGTGCGAAGCTGTGGGTCAATCGGAGCTCCGCCAGGTCAGTACATCAGTCAGGCCGCGACTGAACCGGCAGCCGGGACAAAGAGCGTCCGCTTACAGCTCACTGATGCGCATTACATTACTTAAGCCACGCAGATCAGCTCCAGCCATCTTGATTGTATTTCTTTATTCAATTTTCATATTTGTAGCAGTCATATTGTGTTTAACAGGACTGAGGCAGCACATTAAATGCGCCTCCACTTAGCTGATGAGCCCGAGCCTCAGTTGCCGGCACTTTGAGCGAAAAACAGGCGCGTCGCTGGGAACGTCTATCGATGAGCAGTGAATCAAATTCAAATTCCTCAGCGTCTTAAAGACATAGTGACATTCTAAAATCTAGCAAATATGAAGATTCATTTGAAGAGCTAACAGACAATGAATGTGAGAGAAACAAGCATATCAAACAAATATCTATTATAATGGGTCTCATTTTGTTTGGCATTAAAGTGTAATCTTAGATGAGTGACATAATTCAGCAAAATTATCTTGTTTCACGACAAGTACATGGAATCACGTAAATAAATCAGCTTTATACTCACGCATCCACATTAATAAAAGAGCAAATGTCTTGTGTGCCTGTGCATCTGTCCGGTTGCTATGTCTCAGCCATTCCAACAGATGGCAAATCACAAATATTTGTAGCAATGCAATGCATTGCATTTTTAATTTCAACAGATGGCATATCACAGACATTAAGGCCACTTTTATGAATCCTATACCAAGTGCCATATAACTGAGACATATGCCTTGTATCTGTCATTCCAACAGGTGGCACATCACAAACATTAACACTGCTTTTAAGAACCCCATACCAAATGGCATACAACAGAGACATATGCATTGCATTTTTCATTTCAACAGATGGTGCATCACAAACATTTTTAGTAATAAAATACATTGCCCTTATTACTGCAACAGGTGGCACATCACAAATATTTGCAGTAATATAATGAATCACATTTGTCATTCCAATAGATGGCACATCACAAACATTAAAACTTCTTTTAAGAACTCCATACAAAATGGCATATAACAGAGACATATGCACTGCATTTGTCATTCCAACAGATGGCACATCACAAACATTAACACTGATTTTAAGGACCCTATACCAAATGGCATACAACAGAGACCTGTACATTGCATTGTCATTTCCACAGATGGTGCATCACAAACATTTGTAGTAATAAAATGCATTGCATTTTTCATTCCAACAGATGGCACATCACAAACATTAACACTGCTTTTAAAAACCCTGTTACCAAATGGCATATAACAGAGACCTATGCATTGCATTTGTCATATCCACAGATGGTACATCACAAACATTTGTAGTAATGCATTTTATTTCTACAGATGTTTGTGTTGCTCCACCTGTTGGATGGCAAATGCAATGCATTTTATTACTACATGCATGACAAACTCCATTCAAATAGATGCTGCACTGCAAACGTTAGCACTGAGGTCAGTGTTGAGTACTTACATTTCAACCCGTCCTATACAGGCAGCACAGCTCATTTTTATACATGTAGTATGTATAAAATACTAAGGGATGTCTAAATGCGTTATATAAAATCTCATGAAGCCCTGGGCCTTGAACCTTCATCTTAGTTTTAATGGAGAGCTTATGACGCTATCCGCATGATGTGACTGAAGCATTGGAGGTACGGTTACCTCAGGCATGTAACTGAGCTGCAGGTCCTTGTCACAGCAAATGGCACTGTGGGGGAACATTTTACTCCTTTCAGTCCTCCCCTGCCCATCCATTTTATTGGGGTCCACCAACCATCCCAGCCGGGTCGCCTGTCCATCCAGGATTTCCTTCACCGTATTTACAACACATCTTAGGCCCGTGTTTTGAGATGCTGCTCAGTAACATTTCTATACATTGTGAGAATTTCTTTTCCACTAAAGACAAAAGAGGCAGGCGTAGAATAAAGGAACGCAGCTTATGGAATGAAAGCCTTACCTTTATATTCGAGATGAAAACCAGTGTAGCTTACGGAGCCGTCACTTCTGAATGCCAAATGCATTGAATTTGAGCTGCTTTCTATTCTTTCTGGGAGCTTGCTGTCTTGAAAGCTGCCAATTAAATGGCTGTTACTGTCTGGCCCGTCATAAATGTAGAGAAAATCATAGTTTGGCTCAATGCTGAAGCTGTAAGGCAAAGGAGCACAAGAAATAAAATACACACATATGTCATATATTTGCATAAAGTAAACTAAGCAGAGATCAGAGGTAGCTCTGGCTGCTGCCTCGCAGTAAGGAGACGCTTCCCGGGTCCTCCCTGCATGGAGAGCGTTATATAAATGTGAATTATTATTATTATTATCTTGTTAAGATCATCAAGGACTGATGAGTATTTGTCTTTGTTAGAATTACACGGAGAGGTCGGGTTTGGTAATGTCACTTCTCGACTCCTGGACTCGGGTTTGATCCACAGCCTAGTCACCATTTTTCTGCTGTCCCCATGTGCCGGTGCTTCAGTGTCGTCCCACCCAGAGCTTAGGTGACATTACCTTGTGACTCCCACAGTTACCTTCTCTACAGAACATTAGAGCAATTGGGACGAGTGTGGGCCATTCTGTCCTATCCACTTAAAGCTTCCCACATGACATGATGTCTAGAAGGTAGCTTCTCTTCCATCCCTGGCACACTGGAAACTCTCAACCACTTTCAGGGTTCCTCAGACTCGTCCACCTCTGCAGTGATGGGGGTGACTTCTGGAATGAAGCACTCAGAATGAGGAGTTTGATGGAGGACACCCTTCTGTGGACAGGACCCTCAATCAAGCCAAGGGTAGACCTCATAACATCCACTCTGAGAGAAGCCCCACTAATGAAACCCACATCCTTCTGGTCTGTCTCTCCCACGGGTTAAAATTTTGCAGACAGATCTGCCCACCCATGGGAGGTTCTTTTCCTAAAACTCTGGTAGTCTCATTCCATCGAACACCTAACCTAAGGAAACCTCTCACTTCACAGAGGAGGGCCACGTTCCCCACCACGCATTTGGAGCTGTAACTTGTGTCACATGCAAATAGGTCACCAACAGTCACCTCTGGTAAGTTTGCCAGCCTGCCAGTCTGAAGTGTCTAATTTCTTGTGGGAAATGTCCGACCACCTACAGAGGAGAAACGGGGAGAAGTCTTACAGGCCGTTTCAAGGTACACGTTTAAGCCACTGAAGATCAAAGACCTTACAAAGCCCATCGTGGTGTAAGAAAGGCGCTATATTGTGCCCGACCTGACACAGATTTGACACGGGAGGCACTCGTAAAATAAAATAAACTTTTCATTTTCTTCAGCTGGAGGGCACGTCTTCCCCGTAATCCCTCCAGCCACAACACAGTCCCAAGCACAAAACACACAATACTCCCTTTATGGCTGAAGACTTGTCCAGCCGGGCTCAGGGACCCATGTAGCGCCCCCTGATGGCCACCCCAGACCCCAACAAGGCTGTGGAGAACTCCATCTCCCATGAAGCCCTGCGAGAGACTGAGGCACCGCTCCAACCCAGGGGGGCGGCCATCCAGCATCCAGGGGGAGGTACTGCACCATCCAGGGCTCCTCCCCCTGAATATACATCAAAGGGGCGTCCTGGCTGGGCATGGCACCTGGCTGTCCACCACAGTGGCCTCCTTGAGCTCTCTGTTTGTGTTCTTTCTCAGGGCTTCAAAGACACTTCTCAATGGAAACCAGAAGCTGCTTCTCAGCCTGGGATTGCACATTTCTCCAGGTCTCGAGAACCACCTAACTCTTCATCTTCTCTAATGGCAGCCTCGTCCCACCTTTTTTCCTTCCCTTCCCGTTTTTCTGCCTAAATGATAGAGCAGGACAAGGGGATGAAAACAGAAACAAGATCAACCCAAGAAGATGAAACTTTTTTGCACCAAAAAGCCTAAATGCCAACCAGTAATTAAAGTCAGGGGTCACGCTGATAATGTAAGACACCGTGCCACCCAAAGCTGCGTTACTTGGCAACTGGGAGCATCACCACATGGCGATGTCCATATGCAAAACAAAATAACGTTGTGGTACCTTGGGGGGGAAAAAAAGACCCAGAAATATAACGCAAAATGAACCTCAAGGAAATGTCCCACAAATGAAGAAAGCCATATTTCCATGTATAACTTATTCTAAAGGAGTGTCTCATAACGCCCCTCCTAAATACCCTACCTGACTGTTCCTTTTCATTTCCACAGTCCCTACAGCAGAAATGTTGCGTCTTTTATCTTCTTTTCTTTTCAGCATGGAAATAACCTTTAGCTTTTTTTTGGGGGGGGTGGGCATATTGCCACACATGCATGCCTGGCGACCACCTTTTAGAAAGGAGGTAAGTGATACCACCTTGAGACGAAAGGGGGCGCTGGCAGTAATCACCACCTCTCTCTATCTCTCTCTCCACTGCACTGCAGTTCAGATGTATTAGGATGACACCAAGCCCCGCCCACACCACCAGAAGAAGGCTCCGCCCCTTCCACCCAGGACAGCATAAAAAGGAGGAGGCCTTCCTTCTGAGCTGGAGCTTCAATGGAGACTGAGCTCCCGCTCAAACTGGACACCTTAGGCTCTTAAAGCTACTTTGACCCGAGTGCCTACCGGCAAGTGTCTGATTAAATGGGGTCGCTCAGTTGGACCCTCCAACCCCATCATTTGGTTTGCTGGTTTGCTTCAACCAGTCACAACATTCATATTATGCCAATTGGCCTGGGGTGGCTGTGTGAGGGATTCTGCCCTACAATGCCATTTTCATTTTGTCACTCTGGGGTATTTGGTGTTGCTTGATGAGGGGAAAAATGAACAACACGTGACGGGTCTGAAGGCGTTCTGAAGGCACTGTGCGTCATCGTGGAAGGACAGATGTGTAGAGCTTACGCACAGTTCACATTCCTATGGAGTTCAAGTCCTTAAGGGTGCAGTGAAGACCACCCTTTGTGTTGACTCGACTGTAACGTTTTCCATTAAACTGATAGCCGCATTCTTGCAACCCCATTCTGTCAGATCAACTCTTCTCGTGTTTGTCTTTGTCCTTCTCTGAGGGTCAGTGGATTTAAGACAAAATGCGACATTTCTTAAACACCTGAGCTCAGTAACAAACCACAATGGCATCTCAGTCACCTGGACGAGTCCAAGCCGTTCAGAACGTCTCCCCACGTGCATATTCATTAAAGGCGTGCGCCTTTTCATTCATTCTTATCTTGTTTTAAAAACACAGCATGTGATTTCAGTGACCGCTTATAAGACTTTACAGCACTTTCAGCACATTAGAGATACAATCATTTTTGTTTTCAATTATCCTGCATTTATGCAGAGCGACTGCCCTTCAGGATACAAAAGTGTGCCACTTTACAGAAAGATGCTCTGGGTTAGATTAGACGGCCATACTTCACTGAACCTGATCTGCTACTCGTGGCTAATGAGAGATAATAGGAAACAAAAGTCGAAAAAATACTAATTAATATTTGATAAGCAGATGTGTCGTTTTAATTTAGCTACCGTAGCTGTCAGTCAGCAACCAATTAGTTCATGATAATTATATTAAAAGCCAGCAAAAGAACGCCGTGTTCATTTACTCTGATGCAAGGAAAACGACACAGAGGTCGGGATACAAACTCTTTGGGAAAAATCTACAGACGGGCGGTAGGTACCTGATGAAGGCGAGGGATATGACGTAGTCCGAGTTCACAATTATCGTCCAGTCGCAGTCTTTACTGTGAGGATACGGGTGCGGGAAGTTTGGGGAAAGAATGAAGCCGGACGATCCGGTCAGATTCCCACCACAAGGAGCTGCAAAAAAAAAAGGTAAATTACTGGGCTACAAATCTAAAGCGCTAATGCCAAGTTTAATCAAACACAAATAAAATGTCTGCTTGGTAAGAACCAGTGGTAGTTCAGCAAACCGTCTCATGTTTGGTGCCACTGCAGGCCTGCTCAAGTTTATAGAAAATGACAAGCCGTCCAAGTAGCAGGTCAGAGAACTCCATTAAGACAAATTAACAACAATTAAAAAGCAAAGTTTGAAAATATGAATGTTTACATGATTTGTTCAATCATCTATCTATCTTATCCTGCCTACTATATCTATCTATCTATTCATTATATAGTGCCTTACATATGATCAGTCTATCCATATATCTATTATATACAGCATTTCACTTCTATCCGTCTATTATATACAGTAGTGTGTTTCTATCAAATTTAGATCCATTATATTGTGCCTAGATCCTGCCAACTACACTAAGTCTATCTATCTATCTATCTATCTATCTATCTATCTATCTATCTAATCCTGCCAACTACACTATTAATAAAGTATCTATCTATCTATCTATCTATCTATTGTGCAACCTGACCCGGACACAGACAGACGGACATCGTTTGCTGCACCCAACACACGTTTATTTACACTATATTTACAACGCAGCTCAGTGCAAGTCCCAGTGCCTCCAGCACCGATCCCCCAAAGTCCAGGCCTCACAGTCCAAATGCCTTTCTGGCCACCGCCAGTCCTCTCTCCAGCTCCGTCCTTCTTCCACCCGACTTCCGCCTCTGAATGAAGGGAGGCGGCCCCTTATATAGGAACCCGGATGGGCTCCAGCTACTTCCCGGCATTCCTCCGCAGACACGCCCCAGTGTGGCGGAAGTGCCGGCTGTGCACCCGGAAGCCCTCCGGGTGTCCCCTGTCTTCTTCCCCCCATCACTTCCTGGTGTGGCGGAAGTGCTGGGCTCCAGGTTTCCAAGCCTTCTACTCGTGGCCCCCAATACCACCAGGGCGGTCGCCCCCTCGCGGTCTGGAGGAGGTACAAGCCCTCCTCCGGTCCTCCTGGGCTCCACCCCCAGCCGCATGTGACACTATCTAGCTATCTTATCCTGCCTACTATATCTATCTATCTAATCCTGCCAACTACACTATCTATCTATCTTATCCTGCCTACTATATCTAGCTATCTATCTAATCCTGCCAACTACACTATCTGTCTCTTATCCTGCCTACTACATCTATCTATCTATTAACTATATAGTGCCTTACATTTTATCAGTCTCTCTATGTATCTATTATATAGAGCATTTCACTTCTATCCATCTATTATATAGTGTGTTTCTATCAAATTTAGATCTATTATATTGTACCTAGATCCTTCCAACTACGCTGTCTATCTATCTAATCCTGCCAACTACACTATCTATCTATATTATCCTGTCTACTATATCTATTAATTATATAGTGCCTTACATATCATCAGTCTCTCCATGTATCTATTATATAGAGCATTTCACTTCTATCCGTCTATTATATAGTGTGTTTCTATCAAGTTTAGATCCATTATATTGTGCCTAGATCCTGCCAACTACGCTAAGTCCATCTATCTATCTATTGTGACACATGGCCGGAACCCTTGCCCAGCTGGGATGCCCCTGTAGCGGCAGGATCAGAGGAGAGACAGTGTCCTGGGCACTACCGGCCCCGGGACAGTAGAGGGCATCTATCCTGGCTTACTTTACGGCCGCGGGTTTAGAGTTTAAAAGCTTCTCCCTACTGGGGCCATGGACACTGCTAAAGGGTGCCTGGAGCCCTTAATTGCAGCATCCCTGCCACACCCAGAAGTGCTGCCAAGCACTGAGTCAACGAGCACCTGGAGCACTTCAGGGTGCCTTATAAAAGGGGTCAGCAGCCACTACTCCAGAGGCCAGAGTCGGGTGAAAGAGGAGTGGGGGGGTGAGAAAAGGACTGTAAGGAAGGAATGAAAAAAGAACTGTGCTGTAAGGGTGAGAAATAGGAGGAAGTTGTTCCCACATAAAAATAAAGGAATGTTTCGCCTGCACTTGTGTCCGTGCTTCTCTGTGTTGGGTAGGGTGGCTGGTACACCCCCTGGTGGCCCACACAATCTATCTGTTATATACTGCCTTTATAAGATATCTAGTTTTTGTATGGTGCATTTCATATCTATCTATCTATATTTCTATCTAATCCTGCCAACTACGCTATCTATCTATCTGTATATCTCTGCCAACTACGCTACGTCTATCCATCTATTTCTCATATAGTGACCTTTCCATTTTTCTGTCTATTCTTGGAGCTCTGTGAGGATTCTGCCTTTTAATTTCTCCAGTTTCTTCAATGCCATCCAGCCACCCCTGTTAAGGGGTCAGCTCAGAGATATGCAGATGGGTGAGCCTGTGGTGTCCTGGATGATGGGCTCTCTGTCAGGCAGACCCCAGTGTATGTAAGACTGAAGGACTGTGTGCGTAACACTGGAGCACCACCAGGACCAGGCCTGTCTGCTTTTCTCTTCCCTCTGTACACCTCGGACTGGAAATATAACAGGAGGTCAGGTCACTTGTAGAAATTCCCAGATGATTCTTCACGTATAGGGTCTATCGATAAAGGGGATGAGACAGAGGAGAGCAGTCAGGGGGAGGACTTTGAGAATTGTCTGCATCTTGATATCAACAAAGCCAAGGAACTGCTCGTTAACATTCATTGTGCCAAAGAGCCGCTATGTCTGATCACCATTCAGGGAGCTGATGTGGAGGTGGTGCACTTCTACAAGTACTTGGGGGTCCACATCAATGGCAGGCTGGACTGCTCTTATAGCACAGAGGAACTAGAGAAGAAAGGGCAGAGCAGGCTCTGTGAGCGGTGACCTTCTTCACATCTTCTATAACTCTGTGATGGTCAGTGTGGTGTGCCGGGCTGGTAACGTCACTTGACGAGAGGCCCACTGAATCAACAAGCTCATTAAAAGGGCAGGCTGAGTTATGGGATGCACTGTGGACGCCCTGGTGGTCATAGCAAAGGAGAGAATGAAGACCAAACCGAGGGCCATTATGAATAACGCTGCACATCCTCTCCATAGCACACAAAAACTGAGGACTTTCAGCAGAAGTGGGTCAAGAAACCATGGAGGCTCCTTCAAACCACCAGCAATACACCTCTGAGTGTGACTGCCAAGTCAGACGTTTTCTTTCTTTTTAGTTTCTTTCTGTTTATTTATTTATTAAGCTTCTGTAAATAAAGCCAGATAAAGTTCTAGCGTAATTTGGTCAACAAGAGCAGACCACGTCAAGTGCGGATGTTGTGACTGAAAAACAAGAAAGTGCGTCTCCTTTCATACCCAGCCGGTTTAGTGTCAACAGTCAATGTCACCCACACCTCCATCCATCATAAAGAGCCAATGGTTTTGCAGAAACTGACAAAGTGATGAGCGCTCGAGTGATCCATTAACTCTTGGCAGTGCGTTGGTGCAAATAATCAACACTGGGACTGCACATTCCTTCTGTTTTGATGTTTCAATTAGCAGATGTAAAGCGTTTCATTATCTTTGTTTTTCCAAAGCTCACAGGCAGTTGGCTTGATGATTAGTTTTATTAAAGCCATATGCTTCAACTTTTCTGGTTCACCTGGCTCATTTATGATAATATTTGACTTATTTGTGCAGGGATTTGTATCTTGAACAAAATACAGATACGATTCCTCTCCAAAAAATGTAATCCTGATGTGTTAAAGGAGCTCAAGAATGGGGAATATGGCGTGTTTTGCAAAGTTTAACTAATTTGCCCTCAGATTTGCTCTTTTTGGATATCAGCACATTCATAATGTCACACACGTGTGTGTGCAAAGGAGACAGTCAGTGGGCCTAACTGGATGGTGTATGCCAGTGACAAGAGCTGACCTGGTGCACTAATGCCCTGCCTCCTTCCCAACAGACCCCTGGAAGGGAAGCCAATCTAATTCTACATTTAGTTCCTCCACAGACTCCACTTCCAGACTACAACTACAGTCAGACTCTGATGTCACTTCTGGCAATGCAATAGACACGCACACCTCTTCCTCCCCTTCCTCAGTAAAAACCCAACCTCTTCAGACTGGACACAGTCTTTTGTGGCTTCTCTGTTTGAGAACTGTTAAGTATACGGGGTGGATCCCCAAAACTGCTTGACGTCTCTGTCTGTCTCTCATTACAGTAGTCTCGGATGTGAAGTCCTGTAGAGGAAAAGTATGGACGTCTTCTATTCCTCTGCATCTGAAATCTCCAGCATGACGGTACTGGAAGGTAGGAAGATAATCGCTAAATCTGACATGTGCAGTGATTTACAGTCATGCAAAGTCAGAGAGATAGATAGATAGATAGATAGATAGATAGATAGATAGATAGATAGA
>JANRMT010062845.1:15656118-15680247 GCA_026402145.1 Polypterus bichir lapradei | reverse complement strand
ATAGTGCCTTTCATATCTATCTATCTATCATATAGTGCCTTTCATATCTATCTATCTATCTTTCTATCTATCATATAGTGCCTTTCACATCTATCTATCTATCTATCATATAGTACCTTTCACATCTATCTATCTATCATATAGTGCCTTTCATATCTATCTATCTATCTTTCTATCTATCATATAGTGCCTTTCATATCTATCTATCTATCTATCATATAGTGCCTTTCACATCTATCTATCATATAGTGCCTTTCATATCTATCTATCTATCTATTATATAGTGCCTTTCACATCTATCTATCTATCTATCTATCATATAGTGCCTTTCACATCTATCTATCTATCATATAGTGCCTTTCACATCTATCTATCTATCTTGAGGTGGCAGAAGAAGTGAGAAAAGAAGGGACTTTGAGCAAATTGTGGCTGTTTAAGTGCATTGTGTGTTGTTGTAAAAGAGAATTAAAAGTGTGTGTTTGTTGGACGTCTGGTGTCTGTCTGTCTGTGTTCGGGGGCTGAACTTCCATAACAGGCCCCTGGGTGTCTTAGCTCCTTAACAGGGAGCTCATCATCCTTTTAAGGATGTAGCAGCGGACATCGGCTCGTTTAATGCAGCATGGCGATTCCCACTCTTAATTTCCGCATTAGACTCGCTTGCTTTATCGCCCCCATTCCCCTCGGTCATTTCACCACACGGACACTCGATTGTTTCATCAAATATGCTTATTGCTGTAAGAGGCCAGCAGATGGTAGATCCCCCCTCCCCTGCACACACAAACTTAATTTAGTGACGTTACTTCCTCAGACGAGTAAGGAGTATCACAACATGAATGCACTGCTCCATGCACAGGCTTCTTTTCAAATCAGACCAGCACAAACCTAGCACCGAACTGGAGCAGTTCTCATGATATACTCAAACGTATCGGGAGCAGCAAGCTGCAGATACTGCAGATCTCACAAGCCGCGGGTGTGAGAACGAGAACTCAAGACATTGATATGCCGTCAGTGATACCGATTCAGAAATTTTACAGTCGTGGACCTGGCATGGCACTTAATAAAAATGCCTTATCGTGGGGATGTTGTATCATGAAAGCCGAAATTCTCAATAAACTGCCTGGTGGGATAAGTGTGTTGTTATAGAAACGATGAGCCCCTCAGTCTGTGGTAACTCACATCTTCACATTGCAAAGTGGTTTAACAGATAAAACAAGTCCAGGGGCGGTAGATCCAGCAAAAGTCTAAAGGGGCAAACCAGTAGATCCAACAGAATTCTTTTGGCCAATTGTTGAATCTCATATTTGATGACACCATTGGAAATTTAGGGGACGTGCATTTAGGACTGAAGCCAGGAAGCTCTTCTCTACTCAGAGAGTTGTGTGGCTATGGAACAAACTACCAAGACATGGAGCTGAGGCAGAAACTTGGACCACTTTTAGGAAAGTTGTGGATGAGATATCAGGACAGCTGAGCTATTACATGAACAAACGAGTGACAAATGGGCCAAATGGTGTCCGGTCGTCTGCCAGATTTCTTATGGTCTTCCTTCTCCCATATTTCAGGGTACGTTAGGTAAATGGGTGATTGGAAACTGCTCACCATGAGTGCATGTGGATGTGACTCTGAAAGCAATGCATGGAACCAAAGGGGGTGTCAGATCGTTGCAGCACACACACACGCATGCACATACCACACTCGCACTCACTCGCATCCATTTTTATTTTATTCAGATATTAGAAAGTAACCAACCTTACGATATTTCCCGGATCAACTTCAATAATCCATGTACATCGAAGATTGTTGTCATAAGGGAAAGGGTAACCAGGTGACAGGATTCTTCCCGATGATTCACCTTTGAATCTGCCACCGCATTCAGCTAAAAAAAATGACAAAGGATTAACATTAAATCGATCCATCAAAAATACACCTGAACTAGTAGGATTTCTTTATTCGTAACGCCACCGAACATCGAGAGAAAATTTACTGTTTACAAATAATGAAAATTTGAATCATTTCTATGGCATCCTCTCTCTTTCTTCTCTTGTCCCTCCAATCAGGTGTCTTAGAATCGCATATTAATCAGATCACTAGGACAGCATTTTTTCATTTAAGAAATATAGCAAAGGTTAGACCTCTTATATCATTGAAAGATGCTGAGAAATGAGTTCACGCTTTTGTTTTTAGTCGACTAGATTACTGTAACGCACTCCTCTCAGGACCTCCCAACAAAGACATCAATCGACTGCAAAATGGAGCTGCTAGAGTCCTAACTAGGAAAAGAAAATCCAAACACATCTCTCCAGTTTTGATGTCACTACACTGGTTACCTGTGTCATTTAGAATTGACTTTAAAATCCTGCTTATGGTATACAAATCCTTAAATAATCCGCTCCATCTTATATATCAGAATGTCTGACACCTTATATTCCAAATCGTAACCTTAGATCTTCAAATGAGTGTCTGCTTAGAATTCCAAGAGCTAAACTTAGAAGAAGTGGTGAGGCGGGCGGCCTTCTGCTGTTAGGCACCTCAAATCTGGAATAGCCTGCCAATAGGAACTCACCAGGCTGATACGGTGGAGCACTTTAAAAAAACTGCTAAAAACTCATCACTTAAACATGGCTTTCTCATAACTTCATTTTAGTTTAATCCTGATGCTCTGTATATTCAATTAATTATCATTACTATTCATGGTGGCTCCAAAATCCGTACTCACCCCTACTCTCTCTTCTGCTCTTTTTCCGGTTTTCTGTGGTGTTGATCTGAGCCACCACCACCTGATCAAAGCACCATGATGTCCTTACATTGATGGATTAAAGACCAGAAGTCCACATGACGGTTATCATCAAGCTCTTTCATCAGAACCCTGAATACAATGAGGACTGATCATTTATGTTAGGTTGAATGCCTAGAGGGGGCTGGGTGGTCCCGTGGCCTTGGACCCCCTGAAGATTTTAATTTTTCTCCAGCCGTCTGGAGTTTCTTTTTTGTTTTTTCTATCCTCCCCAGCCATTGGACCTTACTTTTATTCTATGTTAATTAGTGTTCCCCAATTTTAATTATTCATTCTGTCTTTTTTCTCTTTCTTCATCTTTCTAAAGCACTTTGAGCTCCATTATTTGTATGAAAATGTGCTATAGAAATAAATGTTGTTGTTGTAGGAAAAAAAGAATTTGTGTTGCTAAGCAACTGATGAAAATGGGAGGGGCCAGGAGAAAGCTTCGCACCCGAGCCCAGTCCTCAATACGTCGACATGACAAACTGGAGTAAGTCGGCTACAAGAAGATGGCAGCTGAAGGACGAGGACGCCACAGGTGAGCA
Organism: Polypterus bichir lapradei; assembly: GCA_026402145.1. Classification (NCBI taxonomy): domain Eukaryota; kingdom Metazoa; phylum Chordata; class Cladistia; order Polypteriformes; family Polypteridae; genus Polypterus; species Polypterus bichir. Next base: position 15,676,926 of record JANRMT010062845.1, on the reverse strand, counting down.
AGGTGTGAATCTACCATATGTGAAGGACGTCAGAGATCCTATTTTACTGCTTGCATTATTTTTTGAAGTCCTTTGATGTGCTCGCTCCTCTGACCTGCCTTTGTTCAGACTTAAAACCGCGCGTTTATATTTTCTTTTACCTTTCAGATTGGCATGTTGGCACCTTGAGAAGGTTTTCTCGTGTAGAGCTCTGCCTTTCCCACAATGAGAAGAAAAGGTTAACAAAACCACTAAGGGAGTGCGACCTGCGAGGGAAGCTTTTATCAGTTTGGTGAATGGATGACCACCCAGAAGGATAATCCTTTTGAGAAGGAAACAGTTTTCAGATGTGATGGCAGACCTGGCAGATGTTGAGAAGCCTGGATTTAAAAGCAATCTGCCATCGGGCCGATCGTCTCCAGAGGGACGTTCGTAAGAACTTTGACTTTTCAGAAGCAACTGGTGCGGCTTTCAATGAGATCTTTGGGAAAACAGAGCAGCTGAGCTGAAAAGACAATCTGGGCTGGCGATGTTAAGAACACGATTGAGTGGGCAATGCGAAGGTTACCGGGTTCTGTCAGTGCTGACCATCTTCAGTGGGGCAGTGAAGTCAGCTGATTAAAGAGGGCACCTTGTCAAGGATGCTCTTATGTTTGGGTCAGGGCCCACCCGTCCAGATTTTGAGCTCTTTTCCAGTTTTATAATTATCATTGTTTATGTTAATATCATTATTTGATTACGATTATGTATTTCTTGGTCAGTTTTGTTAAGTGTTTGGTTTGTTCGTGTGAATCCTTACTCTTCCATGTATGGAGGAATATTTTAGACACAATTAAATAAAGAAAAAAAAAACACAGCTAAATAAACATAGCATGACGATAAATAAGGGAAAAACAGCATGAAATGTGGCCATCGTCACGCATGTGCATCTGTGGAACTTCTTGCTGGCTCATTCAAGGTAAATGGTAACCCAAAATGTCACTTTCACACGACAAAGCTGAGTGGGCGGGGTCTAGCAAGTGTTATGTTGTAATCGGCATAGAGGGTGTGACCTGCATGACCACGCCCATCCATCTGCTGCTGCTTATCCAGGTCTGAGACATGAGGGCAACAGTCTAAGCAATGATGCCCAGATGACCCGCCACCTCCCCCGGGGGGATACCTAGGTGTGCCCAGGCCAGCCGAGAGATTTCATTTCTCCAGCGTGTCCTGGGTCTGCCCCAAGGTCTCTTCTGAGCGTGACAGTCCTGAAACACCTCCCCAGGCAGGCATCCCGTAAGAATCCTAATCAGATACCTCAGTTGGTTCCTTTCAATGCGGAGAAGCAGTGGGTCTTATTTTAGAGCTCCTCACGAATGTCTGAGCTCCTTACCCTCTCACCAAAGCTAAGCCCAGACACTCTACAAAGGAAACTAATTTCTGCTAATTTTGTCTTTGATCGACTTTTTTTGCTCGCTGTCCATCATTCGTGCTAAGATTGTACATCGACCAGTAAATCGAGAGCTTCACCTTTTGGCTCTTCACCCTGAATGACTGGCACAATATCTGCAGAACTGAGCATCAAAACAAACAAAATAATAACTAAACTTCATGTTGCATCTTGATATGATTATGTATTTCTTGGTCAGTTGTGTTAATTGTTTGTAAGAATCCTTACTCTTCCACGTATAGAGGAATATTTTTGACACAATTAAGTAAACAAATAAATATGCAGCCAAATAAACAAAGTGTGACGATAAATAAGAAAAAAAACAGCATGAAATGTGAGCATCGCCACGCATGTGCGTCTGTGGAATTCTTTGGTGGCTCATTCGAGGTGAACGGTAACCCACCAGGCCTAGAGGGGGCGCTGTCACTAACTCTGTTTCCTTTTCTCCCCACAGCTCCCATAAACCTCACCAATGAGGGAAATTACCGTATTTATGCATGTACCACATGCACACTTTTTCCCGAAAATTAGTATTAGAAAATCAGGTGCACGTCACACACGAGGAAATGTAATTCTGTAATGTTTACTTCTTCTCCTTGGGCTCGCTCGCTCACTCTGTCTCTCGCTCTTGTTTTTTAATCAGTTTGGCGTCGTTATTCAGCATGGATAGTAGCAAGCGTTTGCGCTCCTTCACGGTGGGAGAGAAACTAAAAGTGATCTTGGAAGCAGAGAAGATAGGAAATCGGGCAGCAGGTCGCAAGTACGGTGTTCCAGAGTCATGTGTTCGAGATTGGCGACGGAAGAAAGAAAAACTTTCGTCATGCAACAAAAACAGAAAGGCATTTCATGGAAAACGTGCCCTAAATGCTTCCTATACAATCACAATGCGTGTCGTACACGGGGAAAAACGATAATAATTAGGGTGCACGTCTTACACGAGGGCGCGTGGTACACGAGTAAAAATGGTAGCTCCACCTCTTCTGGTCCTCCCATTATTAAAAGACCGGGTGCCTCCACTTTTATGAGAGCAGTTCCGAGGAGTGCCAGCTCTAGGAAGGCCTTGCTTTGTTTAACGACAGCTACAGTTAAAGCTGAATTTATTTTCTGTGTTGTACCCTGCAGCCTTATGTTAAGTCTTACCAGAAGGCACCTGTTTAAGTTTATCAAGAAGTGATTACCTGGCTGGTGTCCTAAATATCTCTTTGAACCTGTGCTCGGCCAGCTCACAGCATAAATAAATAAAAGTGATGAGGAATATGTTGTTTTTTTTTTTTTTGCTTATTTGCTCAATTTTGTTCTTAACATTCCACCAAGCACATGATGAAACATGGTATCAAAGTGTGACTTTTTACTTATCAAAGTTGAGTGGGCAAAGTCAAGTGAGTGTTTTGTTGGAATTGGCATAGAGGGTGTGACCCACGTGACCACACCCAAACTAGCATTTTAACAACAAAGTCACAAAGTGGCATCCAATCATCCATCCATCTGCTGCTGGTTATCCAGGACTGAGATACGAGGACAGCAGTCTAAGCAATTATACCCAGATGACCTGCCACCTCCCTGGGGGGATACCTAGGTGTGCCCAGGCCAGCCGAGAGATTTAATCTCTTCAACGTGTCCTTGGTCTGCCCCGAGGTCTCTTCTGAGCAGGCATACCGTAAGCATCCTAATCAGATGCCTGAACCAGCTCAATTGGCTCCTTTCAATGCGGAGAAGCAGTGGCTCTATTTAGAGCTCCCCACAAAATTCTGAGCTCCTTACCCTCTTCACCCCGAATGACTGGCACAACGTCTGCATAACTGAGCATCAAAATAAACAAAATAATAATAAATACCCATGTTGTAAAATAGAAAGAAGCATTCAAGACCCCAGCTGATGCACCCTTGTTACCAGGTGCATGACCACTACGGAAATGAAGACCACCATGCTGTTACGAAGAGATGTGCACTCTGAAGGGAGAGCTATGTAACGGCACTGGCAAATTGTATCAGGCTGGGGACGAGTCACTGTCACTATGAGCTGGCTTCAGAACTGGCTGAAGGGGAGCTTAGACAAATGGCAAAGAAAATAAAGAAGCAGAGGAATTCCAAATAGGGCAGAGTCCTTTAAAAGCTTAGCAAGTTACACAAAAGAGGGATGAAAAGAATTCAGATGGCACTTTGTGCCGCATTGGTGTTAGCAGTGGAATGAGGATAAGACCTACCATCCCATTTAGCAAAGTGTCAAGTGCCACGGAGACCTAAAATGGATTTTCTCGTCTCTTCTGGGCTGTTGTGGGGTGTAAATCTATTGGCAGTTGGCACTATGATATATTTAATCACAGATTGTTGGTTGGTGAAATTCCATGCTTTGTTTATCACGTGCTTCTTCAAATAAGTGCACAAATCCTTTGTTTTAGGAACATCTGACCTGATGAATGGCTTAACTAAATATTTCATTTTCCTTTCGTCTTCCCAGGAATGTTGGTCCTTGTTAGCCTTACGCTTTCTGACGCTGCCCTGTTTTGTATTTTTATGACGCTAAGCTCCCGGTCTATTGTCGTTGGCTGCATGTGACCCAAAGATAACTTGCCCGTTGAGCAAAACAAATGAAATAGGCCCGAATGCCATTTACCTCTGGCATATTGATTTGTCGACAGACATGCAGCGTGACATTTTCACCGTCTATCTTTTGCTGCACGTTTTCAAAACGATCAGCCACAAAACTAATTGTTGTGCCACGGATACCTTGTAATTAGCCTCTAATTACATAATTAATCATCTCCCCATGCTAGGAATCACGTGATGTATAAGGGGCACTGCGGATGAAATCGATAGTGACACTCTGTTGACTGAGCCTATCAAAAAGTAAATGAAATAAATAAATAATATGGTCTCTACGCAAGGGGGATTAAGGTTCTCAGCTATAGTCGTATAAACGCCATGAGAGAACTTCATAAATGATGGTCATGTGATTTTCTAACCCACTCAATCTAGACCAGGGTCTCAGGGTCTCACAGGCAGCATGGGGAGCAAGGCAGGAACAAAACTTGACCAGGGCAACAGTCCATCACAGGACGAACGCTCACCCACACATCAAGTGCCAGGTTTGTGCCCCCAGAATACCTAACCTGCATGTCTTTGGACTACAGGAGGAAACTGGAGTACCCAGAGGAATCCCATGCTGACACGGAGAGAACAGTAAAGGAGAAGAGAAAAGAGAAGTTTGAAGAAACCAGGACTCTGCCTGGAGTTGGCCATCTGGTCAAACTGAACAACCGGTCTTGAGAATGAAGGGCCTTGGTCAGGGAGGTGACTAAGAACCGAACAGTCACTCAAACAGAACTTCAGAAATCCGCTGCTGAGATGCGAGAACCTGCTTGAGGGATGGCCGTCTCAGCAGCACGCTGTCAATCAGGCGTTTAGGGTGAAAGGCACTCTTGAGTAGGCGGTGTGAGGAGCGTGAGGAGGAGATATACTTTGTGGTCTGACGAGACACAAATTGAACTCTTTGGGCAGAACTCCAGGCACAGTCTGTCTGCTGAAGACCAAGCAGAGCTCATCACCTGCTCGATGACATCCTTACGGTGAAACGCAGGGTCGGCAGCTTCATGCCATGGGTGTGCTTCTTAGTGGCAGGGCTGGGGGACTGGTCTAAAGTGACGAAAGGACGAATGAAGCTAAATCCAGAGAGGTCCTTGAAGAAAACCTGCATGCCACCATTCAGCATGACAATGACCTGAACAATAAGGCCAAGACAATGGCAGAGTAGCCTCGGAAAAAGTCTTTCAGTGTCCATGAGTGATCGAACCAAAGCCTGGACTTGAACCTCACAGGACATCTGTGCAGAGACCTGAAGATGGCACATCACAGACACGTCCTGTCCAGTCTAATGGAGGCTTGAGAGGATCTGCCAAGAAGAATGGAATCAACTGCCCAAACCTTTAACCCAAGGTGGACCCGATGCCAAAGCGGCTTCTAGAAAGTATTGAATTAAGGGTCATCATCAAGAATGAGAGGTTTCAGTTTTTGATTTTGAATACATTTGCAAGACTTTCTGGCCACATGTCTTCACTTTGTCATTATGGCTTACTGAGTGTCGATTAATGGGCAAAAATGGCCAATTTATTGATCTACAATTAAGTCTACAACACAATAAACTGTGCAGACAGTGAAGGTGTCTCAATGCTTTCTGAGTATGCTGTATGAAGTTCTCAAACCTACAAATCTAATTTAAGGTTGCTGGATACAGGAGCTGCCATCAGAAGTATCAGAAATCAACCTGGAGCCCCCTAGGACCCCACACCCCTCACCAGCAATAACTCACTAAAGAAAGGCCACAAGCTTAATTTATGCCAAAGAAGAAGGAGTGAGGAGCTGAGTAATAATTAAATGGAAAGCGGCCCCCCAGGGGTCAGGCTGGAAGCGTCCACTGACTCGTGCAAAGTGATAAACTAAACAAATTATGAGCCGTCTGCCTGTCAGGGAAAAAGACCAAAAAGGTGCAGCTGACAATGCCTGCCATGTTCCACACAAGTCGAGGGTCTTGTTTTCTCAGAATAACTGGATCAGCTCATCGATTTCCTGACCCAACTCTGCCCCTACCAATTCCTAAAAAAGGGTGACGTGGGTTGTCATTGTGCTTGGGCTGTCAAGATGCTCTGAGTGAATAAAAATACTTGTTTTGTATCCAGGTTTGTCTTGGTGTCATCGTGTTTTGGAGTTTGGGGCTCAGTAGCGCCCCGTTGTGGTCACTATATGTGTGTGTGTGTGTGTATGTACAGTATATATATATGCACCCTCAGCGTTTGTCTTACACCTCCCTTCAGTATCCTCGTGTATGTCCGTCTATCTTAGCCGCTAATTCCTATCTCAATCACGTTCCCGTAAAGGCCGCTTCTTAAACTCTCTTGTTTTGAGGTGTGTTGTTTGGCTCCTGTCTGGTTTATGGCTACCAGAAATGGTAGACAATCCTCCATTACCTGGTGTGAAAACATCCTGGAAATACGTTCTGTGTCTGAGGGCGACTCTCAGTGCTCCTCCTTTCCGCGGGGTCTTCGTGTGTGCTTTCGATTTCGATTGTGTTTGACCGAACAACTGCAGTGAAACGGCCCAGTCAGACCAAAGTCCAATTGACCAATCAGATTTCTCAGACGGACTTGAGGCACACACACACAGATATTTATGTTTTATAATATAGATAGCTACAGATAGTCTCACAGAAGCAGCAGCACATCCCTGATGACACAACTGCCTGAGGGAACACAGTTGACGCCTTCTTCTCTCTCACCCATTGACCAGAGGATGAGGCCTGGGACAAGCTGTGACATCACTTCCGGTTCTGCCCCCTTCTGCCAATGGGCTATTTTAGTCAGGCTTCATTAGGGAACCTGGACTCAGAAAGTATTGAGACACCTTCACTGTCTGCACACTTTATAGCGGTGTAGATTTAATTGTACTGTAGATCAATAAATTGGCCAGTTTTGCTCATTGATCAACACTCAGTAAGCCATAATGACAAAGTGAAGACATGTGGCCAGAAAGTCTTGCAAATGTATTAAAAAATCAAAAGCTGAAACCTCTCATTCTTGATGATGACCCTTAATTCAGTACTTTCTAGAAGCCTCTTTGGCAGCAGGTCCAATTGATTCCATTCTAGCCTGGCAGATCCTCTCAAGTCTCCATTAGACTGGACAGAGCTCCACAGAGGAGAGTAATTTGGTCCAAACACACGTCAACTTAGCAGCAAACAGGAGAGGCGCCAAAGGACGTTGATGCATTAAACGGGACACCCAGACAGCTCTTTGTTGTTTCGTATGTTACAATATACAGTATGTTTCTAAGTATACTTTGGTGGCCATTGGGGGAATGACAAAGCCCAGAAATGTGAAATGTTGGGATGCCAGCTGAGTCGCCCTATTTAATTCTAGCAAAATGAAAACGGAAACAGCACGCGATGGCGTGACCTCAACAGCATAAGTTTAGCCAAAAGAAAACAGCCTCAACTGGTGAATGTTAGCCATCCTTTGGCGTACATCTTGCTCGTGAAGGAGCTCCGTCTTACAGTTAGATCAGTCCAACCGGAGGCGCCCTCTTTCTGGGTTTTAGAGCGCGGACTCATTTGCCCTCACATGGCATCTTCTCAGAGTTGTGGAAGGGAAAGGGAGCTGACAGGATTAGCGACAGCACCCCCTGCCATCCTGGGGTGGCATGACATACCTCTGATGAGCCCAGAAAGCACTCCTCCGACGTGCACGACGGTCTACAGTATATATACGGACATATTGGACATACTACACTGCAGTCGTGCACAAGAGCTCGGTAAGCCTCCTATCAGGACTGACTACAAGCTTACATGACGGAAGGGAAAGAGTTTGACACCTCTGCTCTCCTCAAAGATGTTTCTAACCTCAGTTTGAGAAGAATCCTCTCCTGAAGGTGACTCATGACATCTCTTTACCGCACTCACCTTAACTCCTCTTCTGCCCACCACGAAAGGAAAAAAGACAAAGATGTCGCCGTCATCTATCCAAACAACTACCTGAAGTAAAGCCCTGACGTCGACCACTCCGGAGATACGACAGAGACGTGTGGGTTCGGTCAATCAGTGATTCTGTATTGGCCCAAGTGTGAGTAGGCCTGACTAGGCCGGCGTTCGGCTTTGACACCAGCCCTGGAGTGACGTGCTCCTGCAGCCCTGCATTAGATGAAGCAGCTTTGAAAATGTTGGGCTATTTTCGAATGCCTAGAAAGTTAAATTCCCTCCTGCATTATCTTTGTGCTCGACGCTTGCACTTCGAATTTCGGCGACCCTGTTTGGAGAAGATATGAATTTAAGGGACTCCTTGTCAAAACAGAATGTGATTTGAGAACAAAAAATAAATTGAGTCTGGGCTTAGAAAAACTCCACAAAGAATTGTATAACGGCTGCCCCTCTGCTAGCTGAATGGACCCCCTTGACAGGCTGAGCTAAACAAAGCCAGCGCCTCAGCAAGTCCCACAAGCCTGTCACAAAAGACGATGAAGTGATACAAGCAAGCAATGGCTCCCGGCTTTCTCAGGCTTCTCTTTGTGCTTGCCGGAGGGGGTCAAATGGCAGGTTTGTGCTTTCAGATGGGAACATTCACAAATCAGCTCTGAAAATTAAGTGCCAATGGTGAATTAATTCAGCAAAAGGGAACAATAAATAGTTATAGGAATCTGCCAATCTATCTAATGTATAAAGATCAATACACATCAATCGTATATAGTGCCTTTCACATCTATCTATCTAATCCTGCCTACTATACCAAATTCTTTCTTTCTTTCTAGTCCTACCTACTATACAAAATGTCTTCTATCTATGTATCTAATAAATTTTCAAACCTTTCCGGTCGGTCATATGTTGTTACTTTGATCATATGGGTTATCGAGTAATAATAATAATCCATTTTAATTATATAGCGCCTCATGGTCAAGGCAGTTGCAGATTGATGGGCAAAAATGGCACATTTATCCATTTAAAATGAAATCTACCACACAATAAAGTATGCAGAAAATGAAGGGGTTTGAATACTGAAAGAATCTACTGGGACGCCGAAGTGCACTTACGAAATGCTGTGATGTGTGGAGCTGGATGTTCATCTGAGCAGTTATTATACTACTAGCTGTGCTGCCGGTCTAAGATGGTTGAAAGCCAAGTAATCAACATAGACTCCAGTGTTGACATTTGCAGGGCACCATCTAAGGGAATGTATTTTCTAATGCATGTTGTGATAAATAGAATTGCATTTGTCTTTCCAACAGATGGTGCATAAAATGCATTACTACAGATGTTTTTGAGGTGACTTCTCTAGGAATGATAAATGCAATGAATATGTCTCTGTTGGTTGTACTTTTAGTATGGGATTTGTAAAAGCAGTGATAATGTTTGTGATGCGCCATCTGTTGGAATGACAATTGCAATATATTTTATTTCTAAAAATGTTTGCGATGGGCCATCTGTTGGAATGACAAATACAATGCAAATATCTCTTTACATAACATTTGGTATGGGATTTGTGAAAGCAGTGGTAATGTATGTGATGCATCATCTGCTTGAATGACACATGTAATGCATTTTATTTCTAAAAATGTTTGTGATGCACCATCTGTTGGAATGACAATTGCAATATATTTTCTTACTAAAAATGGTTGCGATGGGCCATCTGTTGGAAGTACAACTACAATGTATATATATTTTACATACCATTTAGTATGGGATTTGTAAAAGCACTGTCAATGTTTATGATGCACCATCTGTTGGAATGACGAATGTGACGTATATATCATTGTTATATGCCATTTGATATGGAATTCATTAAAACAGTGTTAATGTTTGTGGTGAACCATCTTTTAGAATGACAAATGCAATTAATTGTATTACTACAAATGTACAACTGGATGGACACACAGATACGTAGACACTTTTTATTAAGGTGAGTGAGGCTTTGAGAGAGTTAACTAGGCAGATGCTTCAGGTGACGATGGAGTGGCTGGCTTTACGAACGTGTCACGTGATACAAAACAATGGTGTATATCAGATGGGGAGGATGGACAGCAGGAATTGAGGAGTCAGGTACGTTTGAGAGAAACATATGGCTTTGGTTTCATGTGTGAAATGTTCTTGGATGACCTGACATTTTCTTGCTGATAAAAGACTTGGTAGAAAAGGAGTGAGATCTGGAAGGGAAGTTCTAAGGTTGCCTTTGAGCCTCATAAGGAATTTAAACCGTTCACGTAATGTGTAATTTTGTTTCTTTCAATGCAATTTGTACAGTAAATGGATAGTTTTTCAAGAATATTTAAGAAGCACACTATTTGTGAAGTTTTGAGCCCCTTATTTCAAGTGCATGATGGGATGTTTCCATGGATTTAAGAATTTATTTGCACAAAAAAATCTTTCTTTGTGGCCTTCCTTACTTTGCTGGCGCCGGTCCTGTCATTTGGTGCCTGTGTGCTGCTGATACTTAAAGTTTTAGTATGTGGGCTGACACAATAGCAAATAAGGCAGGAATGCCACCCATTGTGTGCCACTATGCCACCACCCAATTGTCACCAAGTGCAGGAAATGACAAGACACAGAACTCGTATTCGTTCGAAAGTCGCTCGCACTGAAATCTCCCGTTTCACCTTCTTCTATTGTTTTTGCTCCATAATCTCAGCTACACAATATTTTCATTTCTTTATTCATCAGGATGTAATATTAATAATGCAGTTAAAAAGAGTCACCTTGCTGAATAATTTAAAGGGGTGTTAATTTATCTCCTTCAGGAGTATGAAAGAGAAGAATTCAAAGACGGATAAAGCAAACACAATTCAGGCGTCTGCCGCTGCCACACAGCCTCACTCAATAAAACAGAAATTCAATTCCAAAGTGTTTATTTGAAGAGATACACTTTCACTTTATACTGGAGGTAAGCAGCGGCTTCCGTGATATTTCTCAAATTTGCACAAAACATGGGGAAGGCCTGCAAACGTCATTTTCCTCTCGTTTTCCGCTCAAAGCGCTTTAGATTACTGCACACTAAACCCTGCTTTACAAGCAGCTGCAGTTCGGCTCAATTGAATCACACCCAGGGTGTCCCTGGAAAGAATCTGAAAGGAAATCCCCAGTCGCATTTAGTCCTGAAAAGAGTCGCTTGAAAAGAAATCAGCGCCTCGCTTGTCGACATGCCGCGAAAATACCACGGCTTGTTTTCCGGGGGTGAATGTAAAGGCGCATTAATATTAACAGTTTTCAAATTACACAGCTTGTTCTGCATCTAGTGGCACTCACAGAATGTCATCCACAAGTCCTCATCCGTCCCTCCTGCCATGCTGGCATTGCCAATCCTGCCGTTTACAGGAAAGAGCTTTCTGTGCTGCCAAGAAAAGCAATAACTCTTGGAAATCGGCTTCCTCACCTCATCCCACCCCGGGTCAGTCCCACCTTGAGCCCACTGCTGCTAGTGAACCTGAAAACATTAAAATGACTCTGGTGATGTTTAAAAGGGTCCTTCATCCCAAATACGACTGCTGGTTTAAAGGGGTCCTCCATCCCAAATATGATTGTTGGTTTAAAGGGGTCCTCGAATGTTGGTTTAAAGGGGTCCTCCTTCCCAAATACGATTATTGGCTTAAAGGGGTCCTCCATCTCAAATACGACTGCTGGTTTAAAGAGGTCTTCATCCCAAAAACGATTGCTGGCTCAAAGGGGTCCTCCATCCCAAATATGATCGTTGGTTTAAAGAGGTCTTCCATCCCAAATATGACTGCTGGTTTAAAGGGGTCCTTCGTCCCAAAAATGATTGTTGGCTAAAAGGGGTCCTCCATCCCAAATACGATTATTGGCTTAAAGAGGTCCTCCATCACAAAAACGATTGTTGGCTTTTTTAGCAATAAATCAATCAAGAACTACGTGAAAGTTACTTTCAACAACATAAACGAGCTGACGCGTTCACCTCCCTTGTCACACTCGCCGAGTGCTGCTGCCATAAACAGAGCTGGCCATATGGCTCTGAGCATTTCAGGTTCTTCACAGCTATCGCCGCCATCTTTCAGTGTTTCATCTAATTTGACTTCATGATCATCACATTGCTTTTTGGATGACAGAAGCGAGAACTTCTTCGAGTGACCCGTTATCGCACATGTGGGAGACGTTGGGTGTCGGCTCAACACAAGACTGTCTGGAGAAATGAAAGCAATGGCAGATCGTGCAGTCAACTCCTCCAGAAAATGTTGAAAATTTCCAATTTTGTTTGGATTGGTTTCATGTTTTGGAACATGTTTTGCTGTTTTTGGTCATAATCATAATATAAAAAAAAATGCGGTACAGTAAAGTTGCCAGTATTATGAAAAAGTTCCGCACACTTCCATCATGAATTTTATGTTCCATGTGGAGATATAAAGTTACATCTGTGCCACTGTTTCACCGATAAGGTATTTCAAACCAAACCGCTAGTTGTAGCGCCTGTGAAACACGCCTGACAGATAAGGCAAGCCGGGCGTTGGGGGTCTCAGTGGTCTTTTACACACATCATTAAGAAAATACCAAACCAAGTGATTGTGAAGGAATCGCAGATCCCGCTTCCATTCAATATTCCTCTCTTTTTTTCATTTACTTTCTCACGGCTTATATTCCAAGACGCAAACTGCATGTGTTATGTAATACACGCGGAAACCCAAATAAACTTGACAGCAGCCTCTTAATCTTGCCTTCCTATAAAAAAGTGATGAGTTAGGATCTTCACAACACCTGGGGTAAAGAAAATCAATAAGCTGAAACACAGCTTTACTTTAATAGCCATACTACTCGAGAACAAAAGCTTGTGAAATTCTACGTCGTAAATCACTTTAATCAAATTTAAATGAAGCATTTTGTATACTGGGTCATGAAATTAACAACCACTGCTTTATAATCAATAAATGTAATATCTGTATTAAAAATGTTACCATTATCAGCCCAAGATAATTATATACAGGGAATAAAATCTCACATTAATATTCCAGTAGAAGCCATCAAAGCATCATGTCATGTAATTACATTAAATTAAAATGGCCAACGTTACCAATGCAGGAAGGAAGTGGGTAATCCCAGGCTCTCCTTTCTCCGGTCATGCATTTCAAGATGCTACTCCCGTGAAGAGTGTACCCCGGGTTACATCGGTAGGTGATGGTGCTGCCGGCGAAGTGCCCCTGGTCGCTGATCTTGAATCCAAACTGAGGGACTCCGGGATCTTCACAGTGCGACAGCTCGAAACCTGAAAGAGTCGGGAAGAACATCAGAGTCCGAATTCAGCACATCTAGCACGCTTGCTTCAAGCTGTGAAACCTTTGGATCAGTCGACAAAACGCATGCACTTCTTGGAAAACACACATTCATTATTTTATAATAAAGATATTATGGAGACAATCGTGTTCAGATTCGTAACATCTGGGTCATTAGGATCCACCGGTGCGGCCACCGTTATTCTTTTCCTCTCTACATACCATAGTCATGTGGTACAGGTCACCCGAAATAACGAATAGGCAAACTTCCATGATAACACACAGTGGGCGACAATCAAAGGACAGTCTGGGCACTTTGGGCCGTTTGCTAGCATCTCGTCTCATCGGCAATGAAATTCGGTCCCCAGATGGGACTGTCCTCCTGTTAAAGACACCTTCGTGGAATTGTGTGCTTCCTCAAAGCAGCGTCCTCATTCAGAGCAGGGTAGGTAATGATAATGGATGTCTGGTCATGTCTCCTCTTATATAGGTCCTGTGGCGGCAGAGGAGGGGCCAACGTCTTGGGATCGGAAGACGAGTCGTAGTTCATCCCTATGGTCTGAGGGGCACAAAAGGTGCTTAATTAGGGATGGCGTAACAGTCTGATCTTTCTGTGGTCTCCGGCACTGTGCCGGTTTTAGATCGAAACGGTGCACTCAGGCTTGTGGTGGGCATAGGTGTGCGTGTGGGAGTGGGGACGAGCGGTCCTGGAGGTGTTGATGGGAAGAATGGCTGGACCAGCATTCCCGTACAGTACAGATGCGTGTTGTTCATAGTCGGTTTCCACATTAGGGCCTGCTTGCGTATAAAGGATCCAGAGGTGAAAGAGGAGGAGCGAGATCATAAAAAAAAGAGAGAGAAAGGAAAGAAGAAATGTCAGGAGGATAAGAGAGCCGCTGCTGTGGAAGGCTGGCCGGCGATCGGGATCGACGACAGAAGGAGCGAGCAGACAGCACTCAAGGGGCAAGAACGTTCCCACTGGGCGTCCAAAGAATACCAGCGGCCAGCTGTTCTGGGTGGGCTCCCGCCGAAGCTAAGTTGGGGGAGTAAGACGCATAGGCTAGTGGGGTGTCCTGGTGGCAGAAATAAGAAACGGATTGGATGGTCGATGGTGCCAACCGGATGATGGCCCCCCCTTGCTGAACAGGCCATGGAGGGTCGGCTTTTAGAAGGATGCACCGCAGCTTGAGATCATTTTTTATGTGTGTGTTTTAACTTGGATGGTTATTGCTCATTTATTTATTCATTTTAACCTCCACTGAACAACATTTTTTTTTATTTTGTTCTTTACTTTGGATTTATTAGGAACCGAGACTGCACTGCACTTCATTTACTGTTTGAACAATGAGAATAAAAAAACCTTTGCATTAACCCTGGCTTGTCACAGGTCCTCAGTGCCCAGTCCATCCTCGGTTATGTCTATCGATGTCCCGGGTTCAAGGGAGTAATGCCAGCTGTGGCCAACCTGGTACATCCCATTTCAGAGCCAGCTAGGAGCTCCCACGACTTACGTGTGTGACAGCGCTAGCCAAATTAACAGAGTGGTGACGTAACATTAACCTCTCACCTCTTTCAACAGGACAAGGTGAAAAAAGCAATTTGTTCAAAAATGACTTCTTTGTGGTGTTTGGACTGAGGGAGGAAACTCACGCAGACACGGGGAGAACATGCAAACCCCATGCAAAGAGCACCTGGGAAGTTTACCCAGGTCTCCTAACTGCGAGGCAGCAGTGCTACCCACTGCGCCACCGTGCCACCATATATACTGTATATATACAGTATTTATATTCATATACACATATACGTACATATACATACAATATATACATAACAGGTATCCATACACATACTCATGCATCAGGACAGAGTCTCTCTCGTGGTGTGAGATAAAAGGGACATGGGGGGCAAGAGGGGGGGCTCAAACAGCAGCTTATGTGTCCTTTACTTTGTCCATCCGCCAAGAAAGTCTGAACATTTCAGAAGCATCATCGTGTCCTCCAAGCACTGCCTCTCCGAGTCATCCGAGTATCGTAAACCTGCCACCACCAGGAAGAACCGTTAACTGTGATCAGGCCACTGAGTGTGTGCCACACCAAGGCCGGCCATTCCAAGCCTTTAAAAGTCCCACCAGGGACTAAAAGAACGAAACAATTCTGTAAGAAACGGACACTTTTTGACACGTGTCATCTGCTTTATAATAGTAATGTATTCCAGTGTGTTTGTGTATGTGCGTGTGTGTGGGTATGTGGGGTGTGTGTGTGTGTGTGTGCGTAGTCAGGCACAGGCAACTAGGAAGCATTGGCGGCTCACATCAGGTAGGAACTATGGGATCAGCGAGGAGAGGAAACACGGATGGTAGCAGCTGCACCCCCTTTAGCCCTCGATGGCAGGGAGACAATCCAGAGGACCCCTGAAGTCTCCTCTTCTGCACACAGAAGCCCCACCCCTTTCACTCCAGTCCTATATAATTCCCATGAACCGACCACAGGTGGACTCCAAACAAGGTGTAGAAACGTCTCGGTGATGACCAAAGCGTGGCACACACCCGAGCCAAATTTGTGTCGTAGCGAAGGGTCTGAATACCCGTGTCAATGGGACATTTGCTGTTTTTATTTTTAAAGTATCTGCAGGAATTTCTAAAATCCCCTTTTCTTTTTTGTCATTTTGGGGTAATCAGTGTCATTTGACGAATTTAATAATAAAATGTATAGAAATGATTTTAACAAAAGGCTGCACCTTAACAAATAGTGAAGACTTTCTGACTGACTGGAAGTGTCCTGTGGATTTTGTCTCATTATTTTGCACATATAAAGTGCCTTTCAGTAAAGCACACTAACCTTTGACTTTAAAAGACCAAAGTCATTTATGATTTATTTTAAACTCAGTTAATGTAAGAAATTCAAGCTATGTATGCTGCCAAAAAAAGAAAATTCAGACATGATGCCATTAATCAAAGTTCCCTGTTCTTTGTTTAGAACCTGCCTGGTGCCTTTTACTAAATCCTGCCGAATGACTGTGTTAAAAGTCACAGCTAAAAGTGTAACCTAAGCAAGCCATCGCCGACAAGCCTCCTGTGTTAAGGTTATGATGGCTGTTAATGACCCTGCCTGTGTATAATCAGCTCACTGCCAAGCAATGGCAGGCGCTGTATCCCAGAGGGCGTTGGTCTCCTGTCTCTGTGCCACCTCGGTCGAGTGCCTTCAATCAAGGTCTCTAATGTCTGCAACATTTGAATCCTGGTGTTGGCTCAAGATTTAATTTGACAGTCCCTAGAGGAGCAGCCAGAATCCAAAAAAGACCCCATTAAGGCTGTACATACAATAGAAAAAAAATCTGCTCTTTACTTTGTGTGCCGTTCCATTTTGAGTAAGTTTTGGTTACACATCCACATCCCAGTACTGTCTTCTTCTATTTGTTATAATAATTTAAGTTAAGAAAGAGGTGTCTATACGTCTGTCCAGTTTTCTCTTTCACTCCAAAAGATGGCACATTGCAAACATTTGTAGTAACAAAATGCATTGCATTTGTCACTCCAACAGATGGTGCATCAAAAACATTAACACTGCTTTTGCAAATCCCGTCACCAAATGGCATATAACAGACACATACACGTTGCATGTGTGATTCCAACAGATGGTGCATTACAAACATTAACACTGCTTTATCAAATCTTACGCCGAATGGCATGTAACAGAGACATATGAATTGAATGTGTCATTTCTACAGATGGTGCATTACAAGTATTAACATTGCTTTTGCAAATCCTGTCACCAAATGGCATATAACAGACACATACAGTACGCATTGCATGTGTCATTCCCACAGATGGCGCATCACAAACATTATCACTGCTTTATCAAATCTTAAGCCAAACAGCATATAACAGAGACATATATATTGCATTTGCCATTTCTACAGATGGCACATCACAAACATTAACGCTGCTTTATCAAATCTCATACCAAATGGCATATAACAGAGATAGATGCATTGCATGTGTCGCTTCTACAGATGGCGCATTACAAAGATCACTACTGCTGTTACAAATCCCATTACCAAAAGGCATATAACAGAGATCTCTGCTTTGCACGGTGCCCTGCAAACGTTAATGCTGAGGTCTACGTTGATTTCTTAGATGGGTATCACAGTTCATATTAATGCATTTTTATTCACCATTACAAGTTGAAAGGCTGGCGTGAGACTTACTGGAGTAGACGAGCTGAAAGCCTTCACTGGTGGACTCTGCATCGGTGTAGAACTCCAACCACAAGTGATTCGATGTACTGATTAACGTCAGTCCCGTCATTGCTGAGCCAGTAAAGGCACCCAGTAAATGTGCGGAATTATCTTTCCCATCAAAAATCTATATAAAAAAAAAAATGATAATTTGAGATATGATTTATGCATTTTACTAAAAATGAAAATGCATTTTAAAGAGAAAGCAAAATGTTTTTGTATTGAACAGTGAAACTATTGGCCGGCCCCACATTTATCTTCCATTCTGCAATTAAACGTAATTTTTCACGGTGCAGCATATTCATGACAACTGATTACCTTCTGCGTAATTGTCTTTATTGTATGGGAGCAGTTTAGCTGCGACCGCACCATATCAATGGGATAAGCGACTCATAAAGAAATTGAGCTGCACCGAAGCCAATTACTGATGTCCATTCAGCCCCTACTCATTCTTCCCCCTGCCACAGTGAAAAGCGTACCTTCAAAATGTCCCCCTGAGCTAAATGAAACGTCCTGGCAGAAATGTTGATTCCTTTCCCTGCTTGCACTTGGATGCTGTAAATGCATTCATGATTGTTTTCATAGTTCAGAGGGTAGTTGGGTGACAGCAGAATGCCTTCGTTGTTGATCACGGAAGCTCCACACTCAGCTGCATGTCAAAAAGGAAAAATAAAAAGACAAAGAAGAAGAAGTAAGGTGGCATATTTAGAAAATGACTCCAAAATACATATCTCTGAGCAGCCATTAACAGTTTATAGTAATTCAAAACCTTGGCTGTAATTACAGCTAATTAAAAGGGACACTTTAACAGTGGGGGACTGCTTTGAGCCAACTTGGCAACGCTTAATCAAGTAGAGAGTTGCAGTCACGGTTGTCATGAGAAAAATGAAGAACACCTCAAGAAATGTGGACATATCGAAATTTGGTCTTCACTTACACTGTACCTTTAGGTGAAGGCGATGTCCCTAAAACAAAAAATGATGTGCCACTGTAGAAAAAGTAAGACCCCCCCTTGGCTCCAATAACTGGGTTTGTGGCCTCAAGTTGGCGTTTTGTAAGACTCTCTAGCAGTCTGTGACATCGTCCAATTCATTCATAATGATGACTTTCAGCCGTGAGATGTTTGGGGTGGGGGGTTGTTGAAATGGGCTGTGTATTCCAGGAAAGTACCCCCCCACCATAGCCTCTTTGTTGAATTTAGATTCTGGCCTCTGACCTGACCATTCCAGAACTTTCCTTGAACTGTCTACAAGTCTCTTACTTGAGCTGTGTGATTTCTGAGAGCTCTCCTGTGTACATCTAGAGGGGATCCGGACGTTGGCTTTGACTTGGCCATTCCACCCCCATTTCTGGGGGATTCCTTGTTGGATTTACTGGGTCCCCTGTCATGTTTCCTAGGTCCAGTTTCAGTGGAGCTTCCCTCTTCTGAAAGACGCTATCATGTTATCCTCAAGCAAGCTTTGGTACAATAAAGAATACCTACTGGACACTATGATGGTGAGCTGCCCGTGCCCTCAAGCCCAGCTAGAACATTTCCACCGCCTCGCTTCACACTTGTAATCAGGCTTTTCTGTTCAAATGCTGTCTTTGAATTCCCCTTCACTTGTCTTCTGGTGGCCAAATACCTCAGCCTTTACCATCATCTGTCCAGAGCACATGGCTCCACAAGTCCTGGTCTGTGCCTACAGATGTTCATGGACACACTTTATTCTTGCCCTGATGCTCTTTCTAGTGCTTGTTTCATTTCTGCCATCTCTTTCTTGAACTTTGACATCAACAATGGCTACCTGGAGGTCCCGTGATGAAATTCTGGGGTTCTTAGAGGCTTTTACCCTAATGCCTACCCCTAACCCCAATTCTTACATTCTGCTCTCAGGCTGAACTTACAGGAGGTGGCACACCCTGTCCAAGTGACAGTTGTTTGAAATCTTCTGCACTTGTAGATGATCTATCAGACAGTAGAATGCTTCATTTAAAATCGTCTTAAATCCGTTCCCAGACTCGCGGGCATTTATAACCTTCTTTGTGAAAGCCCCAGAAAGCTCTTTGGATCTCGGCATGGAGATAACGTACACTTCAACAGTAGTGGCCGAGCCAAGCTGAATGTCTGAGGTTTATAAATGAGACAGGCTCAGGCAAAATTATCTCTTGCAATGTCCTATTCATAAGCACCTCATTCTAATTTTATGTTTTTGTGAGGTGGTGATAAATGTAGGGGAGTACGTACTGTTTCTCTGTGCAAAGTTTGCATTTCTATGTATTTAAATTATACAACGGACAACAAAATGTAAGTGCGGTATGATGTTTATTATTTTAAACCATCTTAAAGATACTATTGAAATGAAGATCAAAACGTGATATGCCCACCCATGTCAGAAAAGACCAAACACCTCAGAGGGTGTACTTACTTTTTCACACGACTTGCCTGTGTTTTCCCTGAGAACTGAATTCACATTTGCACCGGTGCACCCAAATTACGGGGCCCTTCCATGCCGACAGTTATTTTGAACCAAGGCCCGTACCCTCGCAAAATCTACCGTATCGTTTTCTCTTTTCATGGTAGTTTGCCCTCCTGTACTGGCGCAGCTTCTTTCATTTTGTAAAATCGACTTAAGCGGAAAAGGAGGAAAACTTTAGGAAGGTTTATAGGTGAGTAAAATGACTTTACCTAGAGATGAATGGAATTAGACCCCGCAAGGAGGAAGTGCCACTCCATGGCTGTGAGGGTCTGACATCGGCCAATGGTTACTGAATACAACAGCACTGACACAACCATGCCTTTGGTTTGATCGACTGATCGTTGGAGTGCTGCTGGGATGCGTGTCCATCCAACAAGTTCTCCCGTCTCAGCGAAGGACCAGCGAAGCTCTGATTGAGTGACCATTAGGTTTGGTCACCTCCCTGCCCAAGGCCCATCTTTCCCAGTTACACAGTTTGGCCAGACAAGCAGTTCTCCATTTACACATTGTGTATCATTTCTAATTTTGCCCCAGTCCCCTTCCCCATGGCATGATTAGAATGCGGAGGTGTGGAATAAAGAAGACCAGGGGATAGACTACTTGACAGGAGTAAACTGAAGCAAAGAAGGGGTGAGGGATACCAGAAGCGAGTCAAAAATACCGATTGTCAAAGCCGAAAAGTCACTAATGAAAACCAAACTCGGAACACAAAGCCAGAAGTGCACAAGCAAAACCAAACTGCTAAGCAGGAAGCGACCGTCTCGCTTGAATTTCAGAGCCACGCTCCCAGGTTATGCACGTCATCATCTTTTATAGGCACCTTACTATGACATCACTGGTCATGTGTCACGTGACTAGCAATGGGGGGAGTCATTTTAACAAACCATATGGTGGCACCCATGCATGCAGGGAGAGAGGTACATGAAGGAGTCCAGTGGTGGACTCAGGTCACTGGATAGCA
>JANRMT010062845.1:15631678-15656108 GCA_026402145.1 Polypterus bichir lapradei | reverse complement strand
GTCCAGTCGTGGTCTCAGGTCACTGGATAGCATCCATGTCTCACAAATATGAAGCCCCAGGACCCTAAAGACTTGGACCTTCGTCCTTTTGAAGATATCGAGAGCACCACTCACCCTTTTCCAGTGACCTCATGACCCCCTATGCTCTCCCAATCCGTCTACTGACTTCATAGGAAGAGCCATCAGAGACATCTCACCTGGCCTTTGTCAAATGAAGGAACAGACCCAACCAGATGTCGGCAATTATTTTGAACCAGCAGTCAATCCGCCAAGCCATTTATTTTTGTTTTGGAGTTTTACGCTATTTACGTTTAGTTTTACATTTTTCATCGTTTATTAATATCAGTACAATTAAAACAGGGTGCAGTGAAAAGACCCCCAGCCGTTGTTGACGTTGAAATTTGTCTGTTCTCTTCTACGCTGGCTTCTCAGTTATCTCTCCTCTGAATTTGTTAACCTTGACTAAGATTTTTTGACTCCCTGCTTATTTTCTTCTCCTCTCACAATAATCCTTTGACACCTCACGTCTCATAACAGTCCCAAATTGAGATTCGTGACAATCAAGGGAAAGAAAAAGCGTGACGAATGCTCAACGACATTGGCAAGGAAGGAGATGCTGGCAGACAGTTGAAGACAGAGCAGTGGAAAGGAGAGAACCCAAGTGCTTTGAGCATGGGAAAGGTGCTATATACTGTAAATAGAATGTATTATTATAATTATTATTAACCTTGATGATGTTTGTCTTTGAAACGTAGGAGGAAAACCACAGTACCAAAATGGAGAATGTGCAAAATCTAGCACTAAGCTTTACGCCAGCCTGCCATCCATCATAAACAGCAGCAGCCTCATTATTTCAGTGCTAGACTCGGCTTTCTAGAATTAAGTAGCTGAGTTTTAATTAAAATTAGAGGGGTGGGCTTTTTTTTTTTTACCATGCATTGACTGTCCTATGATGAAGAATATGCTTTACTACCCGGTACGCTGGCCTGTGGGCCATTAGCCGCTGTATACTTTAACCATGCGGCTGCCGTGTCTGCCCTCTGCTCCCAAAGCTTTTACGGCACAGAGGCTGATTCATTCTCTTCCTCCATTTCTATCAGTCGATTGAGACTGAGCGACAGGGTGGGCCGCCTAATTAATGCTCCAGCTCATGCCTCACATGCTTGTGAGATTAGGCCGACAAGGATGCAAGCCTCTTTCCTTTCTCCAAAGAAGGCACAATGGCAGAGGAGCAGAGCATAACACCAGCACAAAGCCAAAAAGAGAGCAGATCAAGTGAGCTGGCAGAGGACCTCCACTTTCTTACGGGGGCTCTAAAAAGCTAAGTTTCTAATAAATGTAAAATGCAATCAGCACAAAGGACGCTTTCATGCACGAGCAAAAGAGCTTGCTGCTCTGAATTTTCAATGCACTATAGAACGAGATTGCTTTTAGCAAATGCCCAGTGAAGCAAATATCGCATTATTAAATCAATCAAGAAAACTAATTGTAATAAGGCAAACATACGCGATCATTTGGAGAACCATGAAAATATGTTGGCGCATCCACGCCTGTTGCATGTTATTGGTCGGTTTTGAGTGTTATTTCATAAACAACACAACGCAGTTGGCTAAATGGGGCACTGTGTGCCCCTCTTTATGAGCTGTTGTCACATCAGGGGACTTCCTTGCAGGCTCAGTCGGTGTAATAACCCACCGAGATGAGAGGGGGCGCTGTCACTAACACTGCCATCTCCTCCTTTCCCCACAGTGCCAAGAAACCATCCGGTGAAGGCATTTAACCTTCACCTCTTCTGGTCCAGCCACCATAAAACTGGAAGGAGGCGTCATTACTGGCCAGAGTGACCCGCCAGATGGAGGTCCTCTAGAGTGACTAGGTCCTCAGATTACTTTGAATTCCTCATCGAAGGGAAATCATTTTTGTTTGTTTGTTGCCCCAGAATTTCTTTGCTGAAATCCTAAGCTGTCATTCCTGCATCCGGCCACACTGTATATGTCAATTCTTGGAGAAACAAGCTGCCAGAGGGAGAATTCCAAGATTTTGTTGCAAGATCTTGCCAGTGACGTTACTCAGTTATCTCAACTCTTCTTCGCCTTCCACAAGTGTGATCTTAACAGCAGAGCAGAATGCGCACAGAAGCGTGTTTATAAATCTGTTTGTCGCTCAGCACTTTCATGAGGGAACATTTAAAACCGAAATTTATCTAGACTAGACAAGCAACTAGGGACGTGGCTGCTTTGTTCCCTTTTGTCTGTCTGATAAACCTCAAACTTTGGTCAATGCGCATGAACACAATGAAGTGGGACAGTGCAATGTCCCAAAAGGCTTCTGTGAAAACTCATGTGCCACCTGGAGTCAGTAGAGTGTCACACATGCGCGTGTTGGAGAAGGTCGATGGGCTCAGATGATGTTATTTCTCAGCCGGACCAGGGGATGGCGCTGACATCTGATCCTTTATCCTTTTTGTCCCTCTGCAGACCAGCCAAAGCACCGCCCAAACAATGGCATCACCACCAACCCTCCTTCTGATGGTGTCACTTCTGTCCAACCCTGATGACAACTTCCTACTGAAGACATCACTTCCTCTTCCCTTCCTGTTTCAGCCTTATAAATGTCGCTGTATCAACCCCAGTTCTGTTTTGAACTCCGTTTTCAGCATAAGGGGTGGCCATCCCCAAACCATTTTGCATCCCCTGCTCTTCTTGGATGCAACTGGAAGATCTGGATTATGCTGATGATCTGGCACCACTATCGCACACACAGCAACAGATACAGGAGGAAACTAAGCAGGTAGTAGCTACCTCAGCACAAGAAGGCTCCATATACACCAAAGGAAGACCAAGATACTGAAGATCTATACAAGCAACCTGAACCAGGTGATGCTAGAAGGGGAAGCTTTGGAAGAAGTGGAAACATTCACCTACCTGGGAAGTGTCACTAACAAAGAAGGTGGGACAGATGCAGACGTAAGAGCAAGAACTGGCAAAGCAAGAACAGCATTTGTGCATTTAGAGAACATATAGAAACCACAGGTGCTCTCGGTCCAAACTAACGTTAGACGGTTTCACTCAAATGTTAAGGTGGCACTATTGTACGGCACAGAGACTTGGAGAATCGCAGCAGCTCGAGTCAAGACAGTGTAGACCTTCATAAAACAGCTGCTATGGAGTTACTGGTCCAACACAATCAGCAACAGTGACCTCTGTCAGAGGACAAACCAGCTACCCGCAGAAGACGAAATACCAAAGAGGCACTGGGGATGGGTAGGCCATACACTCTGCAAACCAGCGACCAACGTGACTCGGCAGGCATTACAGTGGAATCCTTGGGGCAAGCAAAAAAGTGGGGAGGCCAAGGAACACATGGAGTAGGGAGGTGGATGCGGATGTGAAGAGAACAGGATGCAAATGGAGCCATCTGGAGAGGAAGGCAGAAGACAGAGATGACTGGAGGAACTTTGTCGGCGGCCTACTCCCCAGGAGGGGTAATCAGGCGATGATGATGATGCTCTTCTTATTACAAGAGACAAACAGATAAGGTGCCAGAGACTTCCCAATGGGAGGTCAGAGCCAGTTTTACAGCATTTGGACCAAGTGGAATCAACCTCCTTTGGGATAAATTTTAGAGGTAGAGAGGAGAGGCCCAAAAGTTGGAATATACGAGGAGAAAGAGGGGTAGAAATGGACAGAATAGTATTAGGAAATTCAATAAACAAGGATACATAACTTGTTAAAATACACAACTGCATTCAATTTGACGCAGAACAACACATTTAGTTGGAGAAGAAGCCTCTGCTGGTGCACACAAGGCGACAGTCCGAGTTGAGGATGAGGAGGATAAAGAAAAGAAGTCTGCCTAACCAAGATGTGACCACTACTCTCTGTACTGGGACACGATGCATTGGCATTTCAGCTGATGACTTTCAGATGGGCACTATTAAAGTGGGCACTGCCTTGAAAGGATCAGCAACGTGGGCGGATGCCTTTCATTTGCTGTGTGGTTCATCTTTTTAAAGGGAAGCCCATCGCATCTCCTGATGAGAGAGCTGTCCTGGATTTTTGGAGACTGGGATTCTGGTACAGTTTTTCATGGAGATGCGTGTTTTCCCTGATTCAGGTTCAATAAGTGTTATGAGGAAGATGTTAGGGTAACAGCTGGGGGTATAAAGGGAATCCTTGGAGGTACACAAAAGCAAGAGTCTGAATACTGAACCAAATTCACCCTAAAAATGGCAGGACCAGGGTTACCTTGGGCAGAAGCTGCAGCAAACCCACTATTGACCTAAAAAGGCCACGACTCCATGGCATCTCTGTTAGCTAAGGTGTATCGGAAGGACATCAGGGTCCCATATGACATCAGCTAGGACCATCTGCCCCAAAGCATCCTGGGTGCCAGAAATCTTCACCAGGCAAGCTATTCCACCATTTTTTTACTGTGCAGAGACCCTATCCATAAAGAAGGAATCTTTTGTTCCCACACCCAGAGTTCTTTGCTACGTAGACCCACACATACTGCATGTCCTCCACCCCCTGACTCCCGTCCTCACCGAGCTCTTGCATTTCTTCACCCACTGCTGTCTGGTCCTGTGCCTCACTTTCTCTACTGGAGGACGTCTCCTCCTCTTTTCTGTACCTCACGTGGAAAGATAGAGCAACAAGGCATGCAGGGGTCAGGTTTAGAATCTTTGTAACGTTATAGTCTTTAATTTTATTAAAAATAACAAACAAGCCATTAAGTCCGTCGCGCTCGTCTGTTTAGCTAACACTTTCCCTAATGAAGGACATCTCCTTCCTCCTAAGTGGCAAGACAGAGCTACAATGCAAGCAGGGGACCAAATGAGATACTTTACTCCATCATTATCCTTTTTAACGTTCTTAACATGCTTAATGGGCCAAAAGCAGAAGCAAAAAGCAAATGGATGTGACAAACTGGCATACAACCTGGAGGTTTCAGGAGGTGTCGTGAATGATGCTGCCCGACACACCCAATGCACGTCGCCATTCAGTCTCTTAAGGTTACTTTGCCGCAGCTCAGTGGATCTTCTGGCCCTCGTTCTTCCCTCTTCCCATTTCTCCTTCTTCCTGTTAAAGCTGCTAAATTTATAAAGCTTCTCGGGGCGAAGGAGGACACTCCAGCCACTCTCTGTCCAATCTGACTCTGCTTACCCCAATCCTCACTCACCTCTGTATCTTCTCAATGTTCCCATCGTCCTTTTACAACTGCTGTGAAGTGAGCGCCCAAAGCACATTTCTAACTTTTTTTCTTTAATTGCTCATTTTTTTCCACACTAATGTAGACCGACTCTCAACTCCAACAAATATGTACAAACACGTACACACACACATATACATACATCCATTGATTTATTGCTTCTTTACATTTGCAAATCACTGCTCATGCCAGTTCATTTAAAACGGCATGTGGGTGATTAAGAGCGCGGTGAAGTGGAAAAGTGCCTTATGCAAGCAATTACTCATTAGAGCTAATTGCTTGAGTTATTTAATATAAAGTATTATACACATCAAAATGCGGCACTCTGGAATTGGTCTGAAGAGAAGCTCAAGAAATTGAAAACTCCCTGCTTAAAGACAATGGCATGGAAGCAGAAGGTTCTGTTTGTCTACCATTCTTTGAATATTCAGTAAATCCTATTCATAGGATCGAAGCGATGGCTTACAGCTTCATATCAAACTTCAGTCCATCCAGTCATTGTGGAGCCAACCTAATCCTAATCCAACCCTAATCTTAATCCTAATCCAACCTAATCTTAATCCTAATCCAACCCTAATCCTAATCTTAATCCTAATCCATCCTGACCTTAATCCTAATCCAACCTGACCTTAATCCTAATCCAACCCTAATCCAACCCTAATCTTAATCCTAATCCAACCTAATCCTAATCTTAATCCAACCTTAATTCTAATCCTAAATCCTAATCCACAAGGTAGTGGAGTCTACAAAAGCAGGACGAAAAAACAGTAAGGTGCTGGTGGACCAAATTTAAGTGACTAAAAGTAATGGTGATACTATGAGCGAGATTCACTCCAGCCATGGCAGGGCCCGAACACACGATGGTCGGCTGGTATATTTTTTTGTCGTTTGTTTATTTTTAAAATCACAGAACAATCTCCGGAATATAAAACAGATAGAGTTGCCTTCTGGAAAATGAAGGTTAACTAGAGGCCCATGAAGACATCCCCATCTCCACTGGTGCTTACAATAACTGCCCGGAACAGGACGCACAATCTGCTTTAATGTGTTATTTTCTTTGACTCTCCCTTAAATCCCTGTGGTTGTTGGGTGAATATTCTACATGGAATCTGAGGGGCGTGAGTTTCTCTTATTGAGATACCATCTTGCTTGTTTTTCTTGAAGGCTGTTTTCTTTGTGTCGTTGCCACGGTGGCTCATCAAAAAGCCCCCGAGACTCTGTGATGTCATTTGGATCACCGGCATGAAGGTCGGCTCAAAGGGTTCCTGATCATCTGATATCGGGATTCTCTGTTGGTTTCATGAAGGTGGCTTCTCTGAGGAGCTTACTGGTTTTGTCGAGCAAAATATTTTCTCTGCCTCTAGACTTTGAAATTTGGGTTAGCGTTCTTATTCTCTGACACTCTGCTCGGTAGTCCCTGTGGTATTGACATTTTGCCCAGCACCTCTTTTCCTCCCGATCCCATTTTTCAAATTTTTACGGTCTCTCTTTGAGTCAGTACAATGGGGATAAGTTAAAAACCGGAATGGACACGTGTGACGTGGAGATTTCTTTTCATGAACCTTCACCACCAGTGTCCTGTTTTGGACATCTGTGGTTGCAGTTTGAGCCAACTATGTGGGGTAAGGTGTTATCTGGGCAGGTCAGTGAAAGTCCCAGCTTGTTTTGCAGGACCCTTGGTTGTCCACACACCCATTTTTGCCATGTTCAAGGAGGTTAGCAAGGTTACAAGTCCAAGGAGGTTCTGCACAAGCTTTGTAATGCACCGGTGAGGCCTCATCTGAAGTTCTGGGTGCAGTTTTGGTCTCCAGACCACAAAAAGGACATAACAGCACTAGAGGAAGTCCAGAGAAGAGCGACTAAGCTGATTCAAAGGCTATAGGGGATGAATTAAAAGAAAAAGAATAAAAGAGCAGAGCCTTTACAGTTTAAGCAAAAGAAGATTAAGAGGTGACCTGATTGGAGCATTTAAAATTATGAAGGGAATTGGTGCAGTGGATCGAGACTGTGAATTTAACTCTTTCAGTTTGGATGTTGACTTTTGTCAAAAGGGAGGAGTCGACGCTGGTCATCAACTGTAAATGGTGGCAAAACCTGCCATTTTTGTTTTAGTTGGACTCTCTTTGCGAGAAGGAAAGTTATCTTCATTAGTCTGACCGAGATTCCCTGTCGCTCCCATGAATAGCAAGGAGGAAACGGCAAAAGCAACACCGACATCTGGAGAGATCAAAGAGAATACGTCAAGCAAAATACTCTGTGGACGACGTTTTGCATATTATCGCTAAATTGTGATCGAAAACTAATGTGAGGTACCAGTGATCGATTCCCCAGCTGATCGTGGTGATGAGCAGGTTCATGTACCTAATGTGCCTACGCCAACATTCGCCTGGAAGGACCGCCACTTACAGTGACAAGAGGCACAAACCAGACTGCAATACACTGCGACCGCCAATGTCACGCAAAGACAGCCTGGCTGCTGGCCTGCCTTCCCTTCCCGCTGAACTGGTGGCCGCAGCGTGCAGCAACAGATATTTTATGTCGATTTACGTGTGAAACCATTGCTTTTCAGAACACTGCGTTTTTTGGAAAAAATATTCAGCCCTCAGAGAATTAGAATGAGTTCATCAACAACACGGGGACACGGTTGGTAACTTCTTAAGGGTGAATTTCACACAAACGTTAGAAGTTTTTCTTCACACAGAGAACCGCAGACACATGGAGTAAGTGACCAAGTGGTGTGGTGCACAGTGGGACTTTAGGGACCTTCAAAACGCGACTTGATGTTATTTTAGAAGAAGTAAGTGGACCTGACTTTGTTGGGCTGAATGGCCTGTTCTCGTCCAGATTGTTGTAATGTTCAAATGTCCGGGACGCCATCTCACAAAAATGCCAAAGCTAAAATGTGTTACATAGAAATGAATCCGTCAGCTTATCCCCCGGTTGTCCGTATTTCTGCTTCACAGACCCACTGGGACAAAATGTACCCATTTAGACCGTTTGGGTGAAAAAAATGAGCACCTATTGTGGAAAAGGGAAACCGTAAAATGAATATCACTTACGCTAATTGTCATTATCCAACCTCAAGTTAATTACATTAATTTATTACGTACAAGACAAGTTTTTAAAAATGCTTTAGTTTCATTAGCAGATCTTGAGATCAGAGATTTTGATTAAAAAAAAAAAAAAGGCCGGAATTTTGCATATTAAATATTTTTGTATTTTGCTTCACTTATACATTCATCTGTTTCAAAGAAACATTGCCCTTCTGCCATGAGTCTGCCTAACATAATGAAAAGAATTGAATCTATTTACATGTAATTATATGGAAGTGTATTAATGAGAAGTGACAGCCGTAATCATAAGGAGACATTCCTACAGGACGGATTTCCTGGATCCTCTTTGAAGAATCACTTGGTTACAATCAGAATTCACCTGAACGTAGTCATCACTGAGGTCTCATTTAAATCAATCATTCTTTTTACCAAGGACGCCACTGTGGCTACTCCACAGTGAACTCAACAGCTTGCTGAAGCACTTTGTTGAAGCCCCTTTGGAAGCGACTGCAGCCTCGAGTCTTCTTGTGCCTGACACACTCAGATTTAGGGATTTCCTCCCATTCTTCACTGCAGATCCTCTCAAGCTCTTCAAAGTGGGACGGATGAGAACAATTTTCAGGTCTCTCCAGAGATGTTCCAATAGATTCCAGTCTGGGCTCAAAGTTGACCTCAAGCAACTCCTGTGTCGTCTTTGCTGTGTGTGATTTCAGCTTTGCCCTGTTGCAAGGTGACTCTTTGGCCCAGTTTTGTTGCATGGTGACTCTTTGGCCCAGTTTAACACCCAGAACACTTTTTTGAAGCAGGTTTTCTGTAAGGTTACCTCTGAGCTTGGCTCCATTCGGCGTTTCCTCATCCCTGATTCATCAAGCTGTCCCGGCTGCTGAATAACAACTGCCCAGTACGAGGTTGACCTCAGCCTGCTTCACTGTGTTGCACAGAGGTTGAGTGGGTGTCTCGTTCCCTCCACGTTTGGTTCCATCAGACCAGAGAATTTTGTTTCTTCCAGTCTAAGAGTCCTTTAGGGGTCTTTTTGCAAACACAAATAGGACGTCCATGTGTCTTTTACTAAGGAGAGTCTGACCATTCTATCATTAAACCCATTTCAGAGATGGCTATCCTTCTGGATGTTTCTCCCATCTCCTCTCAGGTTCTATGGAGATCAGCCAGGGATACCATGGGGGGTTCTTGGTCCCCTCTCTTACCAAGGCCATCTCCCACAATCTCTCAGTTTGGCGAGGTGGACAGCTCTAAGAAAAGCTCTGGTTGTTCCAAACGTCTTCCATTAAAGAATTATGGAAGCCACTGGTCTCTTGGGAACCTTCAATGTGGCACAAATTGCTTTGTAGCCTTCTCCAGATCTGTGACTCAACACAACCCTGTTTGTTAGCCTCGCATGCAATTCCTTCGACCCCACGGCAGCTGGGGGACCTTCTGTAGACAGCTATGTGCCTTTCCTCTCCATGTCTAGTGGATTGAATTGAGTATAGGTGGGCACCAAACAAGGGTGATCAGAAGAATGGGGCTGCATCCCTGAGCCAAAGCAAAGGGGTCTGAATGCCGCTGTCATTGGCATATATCAGAATTTATGCTTATTAAATTTGCAACACTCCTCTTTTTGCTTTGTCGTTCTTTAGTGTTGAGTGTTGCTTGATGTGGGAAAGAATGAAATAAAATGATTTTAGCACAAGGCCTTATAAAATGTGTAGAAAGTGAAAAGATCTGAAGACTTTCTGAATCAAGCGTAAATTTCCAATTTGGGAGGAGTTGAAAATCTTTTAATTAGTTTAATGGCGATAAACATTTTTTTTCGTATATCACCTTCTCCCATACAAACCACTGGTGTGGTTTTCTACAGCAATAAAGGAAAAGGACTAGGAGGACCTGCAGGGAGTGAAATTAAACAAACGTCAGCTGTTTTTATTGGTTTCATACAATATTAAATAATATCACTGGTTAGTTTTTCGTTGTTTTTGCTGTTCTTGAATTTATGTGCACAGTGACAGACGGTTCAATTGTAAAAAAAAAAAATAGTCCACAGAATATAGAGAAAGGGGGCAGCGGGCTCGTTGAACTGAAAAAGCGTCACTGCACATCGGTTTTCCACATTGCGTGACCTCTAAGTTTCTAAATGAAGACTTGAGTACTGGACTGCAGACGACTACGGACATCATTCATTTCATAAAAACACCACACATCACCTCGAGACTGTTGACCTTTTTTTTTTTTTTTTAAGAGTTCTTATTGCTACACGTAGAAGGCAGATGGCTGTCCTGAACCAAAGTCGACAGACGTCTGTTTGAAACAAGAGATGGATTGTGACTCTTCCTTTATGATAGTCACTCGTTTTCTGCCTGGGCGGACATGGGATTGCTTGTAAATTTGTCATATTTAGTAGAAAACAGGATTCCTCTTTCACTTTGTCGTTCTTTAGTGTTGAGTGTTGCTTGATGTGGGAAAGAAAAAAACAAAATGGTTTTAGCACAAGGCCTTATAAAATGTGCGAGGGGATCTGAAGAGTTTCTGAATTGAGTGTAAATGTCCATTTTGGGAGGAGTTCTCCTTGAAGAACTTTTAATTAGTTTAATGGCGATTTACGTTTTTCTTCATATGCTCCTTTCTCCTATACAAACCACTGGTGAGGTTTTCTACAGCAATGAAGGAAAAGGACTAGGAGGACCTGCAGGGAGTGAATTTAAACAAACGTCAGCTGTTTTTACAAGTTTCATGCAATATTAAATAATATCACTGACTGGTTTTTCATTGTTTTTGCTGTTCTTGAATTTGGGTAGCTGTGGGGGTGTGTGCACAGTAAAAGATGGTTAAATTGAAAAAAAAGAAAATCCACAGAAATTACAGAAAGGGGGAAGCAGGGTGGCACCGCACATCAGTTATAGACATCGTGTGACAACACAGGGTGGCCCTGACCTGTACGTTTCTGAATGAAGATTTGAGTACTGGACTGCAGACCACTACCAACACCATTCATTTCATAAAAGCGCCACACATCGCCTCGAGACTGTTGGCTGTTTTTTTTTGTCAGAGTACTTATTGCTACACGTAGAAGGCAGATGGTTGTCCTGAACCAAAGTCTGCTTGAAACGAGATACGGATTGCGACTCTTCATTTACTATAGCCATTCATTTATGTTTGTGCGGACATGTGATTGCTTGTAAAGCTGTCATATTGAATAGAACGCAGAACTAAAACTCCTATTTTCGCTTCGTCGTTCTGAGGTGTTGAGTGTTGCTTGATGTGGGAAAGAAAAAAACAAACTGGTCTTAGCACAAGGCCTTATAAAATGTGCGAGGGGATCTGAAGACTTTCTGAATTGAGTGTAAATTTCCATTTTGGGAGGAGTTCTCCTTGAAGACCTTTTAATTAGTTTAATGGTGATTAACGTTTTTCTTCATATACCTCCTTCTCCTATACAAACCACTGGTGAGGTTTGCTAGACTTTCTGAATGGAGTGTAAATGTCCATTTTGGGAGGAGTTCTCCTTGAAGATGGGAAAGGCGCTATATAAATAAAATGTATTATTTTTATTATTATTAATATCTTAATTAATGGCGATTAACTTTTTTCTTCATACAGCCCCCCTCCCACCCCTTTTCTCCTATACAAACCACTGATGATGATTTTCTACAGCAATGAAGTAAAAGGCCTAGGAGGACTTGCAGGGAGTGAATTTAAACAGACGTCAGCTGTTTTTATAGGTTTCAAACAATTCTTTTAAATGTTAAATAATACCATGGGTTGGTTTTTCATTGTTTTTACTGTTCTTGAATTTGTGTGCACAGTGACAGATGGTTCAAAAGAAGACAGATCCATTAACATTTTGTAAGGCCTGTAAGTTAATTCACATACTCGGGGCATTTTATAAGATCCTTCAGAAGATCATGTGTGCCTTTACCACATCAATTCAATTCTCATTAATGGTTACTGAAGATATTACACTCCCCCGAGTCTGAAAGAGTCTGTTGAGGAAAATGAATGCCGTACTTTGCAGAGCTGTCTCGCCTCGGCCACACAGGGAATTTATTGCATATTTTTTTCCCCGACTGACATTCTTTTTTTCTGTTATCTCAAAATTTGCAGCTGTAAAATGCTGAAACAAATAAAGGATTCCAGAAAGTCTAAGGCAATGTACAATTTTTCAGCTTAGTGGTGACAGCAAGTGTTGAACGTGAAGAAGGGTAAGCGCCGCATGAGCTGTAATAAAGTCAGGAACTTCACGGATCGACTTTGGGGCCGCCGAGTGATTTCGCATTTTCATTTTTTTTCCCAGTCCCTGCTGCTGAATAACAACTCCATGGTATGAGGCTATGAGGCCAACAGCATGCTTCATTGTACGGATGGTAGTGCACAGGTGATGAGTGGCATCTCGTGTCCGCCACTCATGAAGTTAATCTTGGTTTCATCAGACTAGAGAATCTTGTTTTTATTTGTTACAGTCTCGGCGTCCTTTAGGTGCCTTTTTGGAAAACTTAAGCGGCCTTCCATGCCTCTTTTACTAAAGAGAGGTGTCTGCTCTGCCACTTTATCATAAAGCCCAGAGTGACGGAGCATCGCAGTGATGGTTCTCCTTCCAGAAGTTCCTCCAATCTCCACATGTGTTCTCTGGTGCTTAGATAGAGTGACCATGGGGTTCTCAGTCACCTCTCTTCCCAAGACCCTTCTCATTGTATCCCTCTGTTTGACGAGGTAATAGCGCTGGTGCGGAGCGTGAAGAAGGATAAGAGACACAAGAACTTCAGGAACTGACTTTGGGATTGCAGAGTGATTTCGCGTTTCTATTTTTTTTCCCAGTCCCTACTGCTGAATAACAACTCCATGGTATGAGGCCACCATCATGCTTCACTGTTGGGTGATGAGTGGCGTCTCGTGTCCCCCACTCATGAAGTCAGTCTTGGTTTCATCAGACTAGAGAATCTTGTTTTTATTTGTTACAGTCTCTGCGTCCTTTAGGTGCCTTTTTGGAAAATCTAAGCGGCCTTCCATGCCTCTTTTACTAAAGAGAGGTGTCTGCTCTGCCACTTTGTCGTAAACCCCCAGAGCGGTGAAGGATCGCAGTGATGGTTCTCTTTCCAGAAGTTCCTCCAATCTCCACACGTGTTCTCTGGTGCTCAGAAAGAGTGACCATTTGGTTCTCAGTCACCCCTCTTCCCAAGACCCTTCTTGTTCGATCCTTCAGTTTGGTGAGGTAATAGCGCTGGTGTTGAGCGTGAAGAAGGATAAGAGGCACAAGAACTTCAGGGATGGACTTTGGGATTGCCAAGTGATTTCGAGTTTTCCGTCTGTCATTGTGTTTCTTCACTGCCGTCTTTACTTACCACTTCCTGAATACTTTTACTTATTGTAAACTCTCACGAGTTTAAATGTGTGGAAAACGCGATGAAATCCTCATACCTGATTACAATCCTCCTGCACTAAATGCGAGGTGGCTGGCATTATTCGCTCCCTCTTCTCCTTCTTGGAGGAATTTTTTGTCCTTTCTTCATCTCCCTCTGTTGTTCAGAGACGTGAAGTCCAGGCCATTATGAGAGTTTCACTCTACTCTGCGCCCGTGACAATGGAGATCCTATAACCTTATTAACCTTTAATAATATAAAGTCTGAACCTGCAGAATTCATTCATTTCAAGAGTAAAAAAATTGTCCATCATGACTCCCAGTGGAAATTCAAGAGGGCCAAAGTACAACGTGGTGCAGTTGAATCAGAGACCACGACAACATTTAGAAAGGCATTGGGATGATTTAGACATCAGCCGACCAAGTGGACTTACTGGACTGAATGGCCTCCTTTCATTCCTAACATTTTTTATCGTCTTATATTCATTTATCTTGTAACACATATTGCCTACAAAATGAAGGTTTAATTTTAGACCCAGATAGAATATATTACAAGATCCACATAAGAATAAGATTTACGCCATAATAAAATTGTTATTATCACGTTCAAAAAGCGCCAGAAGTACAGGAGCAGAATCTGACAGCGGCTTACTTCCCTTACAAAAGGAATAAAGCTGAGAGCACTTAGGGGTTGTGTATTTATTGCTCTTTTACGTCCATTTCGCTTCACTGTTTACTAATTAAACCAGCCTCCCTTGACTGATAATAACTTCTTTGTTCACATTTGCTGATAAGAAATTAATTAGCCAATTGGTTCTCTCATACGATTTCTTGAATTAACCATTCTGTCTCTTCATTTATTATAAATTGGCACTTTCCATAAAAGGTATAATTAAGACAGGCTGATTCATATTGCTTCTTTGACTACTAGCACACACTTCCTCGCCTTTTCATTGATGTTTTGCTGCATTGTGCATTTTTAAATTGAAAAAAAAAATAATCCACAGAAAATCCAGAAAGGGAGCAGCGGAGTCGTTGAACGGAAAAAGCATCACCGCACATCGGTTATAGACATCATGTGACAACACAGGGTGGACCTGACCTGTACGTTTCTGAATGAAGACTTGAGTACCGGACTGCAGACGACAATAAACATCGTTAATTTCATAAAAGCTCCACACATTACCTCGAGACTATTGGCCGATTGTTTGTCAGAGTACTTATTGCTACACGTAGAAGGCAGATGGCTGTCCTGAAACAAAGTCTACAGACGCCTGTTTGAAACGAGAGACGGATTGCGACTCTTCGTTTATGACATCCACTCATTTTATGACCAGGTAGACATGCAATTACTTGTAAATTTGTCATATTTAATAGAAAACAAGACTAAAAATCCTCTTTTTGATTTGTCGTTCTTTAGTGTTGAGTGTTGCTTGATGTCGGAAAGAATGAAATAAAATGATTTTAGCACAAGGCCTTATAAAATGGGTTGAAAGTGAAAAGGATCTGAAGACTTTCTGAATCGAGCGTAAAACTTCCATTTTCGGAGGAGTTCTCCTTGAAGATCTTTTAATTAGTTTAATGGTGATTAACGTTTTTCTTCATATACCCCTCTTCACCTATACAAACCACTGATGAAATTTTCTACAGTTATGAAGGAAAAGGACTAGGAGGACTTGCAGGGAGTGAATTTAAACAAACGTCAGCTGTATTAATAGGTTTCCTACAATTCCATTAAATATGAAATAATATCACTGGTTGGTTTTTCGTGGTTTTTGCTGTTCTTGAATTTGGGTAGCTTGGGTGTGCACAGTAAAAGCCGGTTAAATTGAAAAAAAGAAAAAATCCACAGAAAATACAGAACGGGGGCAGCAGGGTGGCACCGCACATTGGTTTTCCACATCGCGTAACAACACAGGGTGGCCCTGCCCTGTACGTTTCTGATTGAAGACTTGAATACTGGACTGCAGACGACTACCAACATCGTTAATTTCATAAAAGTGCCACACATCACTTAGAGACTGTTAGCTGTTTTTTTTTTGTCAGAGTTGTTATTGCTACACATACTGTAGAAGGCAGATGGCTGCCCTGAACCAAAGTCCACAGACGTCTATTCGAAACGAGAGACAAATTGTGACTCTTCCTTTACGATAGCCGCTCATTTTATGACCGGGCTGACATGATTGCTTGTTAATTTGTCATATTTAATAGAAAACAGGACTAAAATGTTGACTTTGGTATCCATACCAGCTTTCGGATCGCAGTACTCGTGCCAAATGGTTCCAAAGCAAATAATGGATAACTTCAAAACCTCCCCAGTCTTACTTCGGTTTCCCTGATTCACCGCCCAATTGCTGGCCTGCCTGGTGCGCGACACTCGCACGACTGTAGAATAAGCAGGTCAACTCGGAGGGCTTATTAACCAGACTGCAGGCATACGATAGCTGGCAGCATATTCAAGAACTACACCCTACTTCCATGCTATTAATAATATGAGGGGAGCTGAAAAGTTTTCCCCACTTTTATATTTCCGTGTGTGGAATCGGTAAAAGTGGGAGGGAGGAGGAGTAATTGGGCGTGTCTGAGGTTGTCATGTGACTGGGAAAATTGCATCGCAAAGGAAGGGGACTATGTATTTGTTTTTGAATTTCTTAATAAATAGAGTTAAAAAGAAGTGTGGAAATGTTTTGAACATCCCTCATAATAATAATAATAATAATAATAATGACAATAACTACTATAACTCATCGATGTGTCCATCCCGACTGAAAGAAACACCTCTGTAAAAGTGACCAAAAAACTGTTGAAATGTAAAGATGTTGAAATCGAAATTGAATGCATGCAGAGGATGAAAGCCATGACAATACCAATAGAGAAAGCGGCCTACAGACTTATAAAGAAAGGAATGCAGACATATACTCAACAGATGGCAGGTAACACCAAAATACGAGAAACTACAGAAGATCACACTACTTGGGACGTTTCATATCCTAAGAAACGCACTGTCCGTTAAACTGACTTCTACCTCATTCTAACCCTAGGCCCAAGAATGGACCCAGTTATAGTGTTGTATTGTGAACTCAAACAGATTAATAATAATATTAATTCTTTTAACATTTATGTAACACTTTCTCGCTACTCAAAGTGCTTTACATAGTGAGTGGGGAGCCACTTCAACTGCAACTAATGTGTTGTCCCCACCTGGATGATGCGATGGCAGCCATTTTTGCACCAGTACACTCATCACATGAGCTGTTAGGTAGTGAAAGAGTGAGAGAGAATGACTAGGCCATGGAGGGTAATTTAGCCAGGCCATCGGGATACACCCTACTCTTTACAAAGGACACCCAGGGATCTTTTATGACCACAAAGAGTCAGGACCTCGGTTTTACTTCTCATTTGAAGGATGGCATCACTTTTACAGCACAGTGTCGCCATAACTGCATTGGTGGCATTGGGATCCCCATTCAGAACAACAGGGTAAGCGCCCCCCTGCTGGCCTCATCAACACCCCCTCCAGAAGCAACCCAAACTTTTCCTAGGTGGTCTCCCATCCAAGCATTGGCCGGTTCTGAACAGGCTTAGCTTCAGGTGGGTGACCTCTTCGAAGGGCAGGTGGTATTGCAGTTTTTGGTCCCCATCTCATACTTAACCCAGTAAAACTGACATAAAGGAACAGGGATGGCTTGAGTAAACTGGAACTCCAGAAATGTTGTGTTATGGAATTAGAAAAAACTGCAAAAAATGCATATAACAACAACTGGTCATCATATCTTATCACGCCGCTACCGTATCCAGGTAAGAGCGACGTCATTAGCATCCTTAAGATCTTCATCGGTACACATAGGGCCTCAGGAACATTCACTGAGAATGTAGTCCATTGTTTGGGTGGGCTCACCACAGGGACATTCAGCGCTTGTTGTGAGGGCCCCATCTAAATAGGTTGTCCCTTGTTTTGTTTTGTCCAAGGTGACAGCACCATATTTACACTACGGTGTCCCCGTCACTGCACTGTGGCATTGAGATCCATTTGCAGATGACGGGGTGAGCGCCCCCTGCTGGCCACACCAACACCATCTTCCAAACAGCAACCCCAGCTTCTCCTAGATGGTCTGCCATCCAAGTGTTGGCCAGGTTAGCTTCAGGTGTGCAACAGTGCAGGTGGTATGGCTGCTGACTGCTTAGCTGTTAGCTACACAATCGAACTGGACGGACTGAAAGGTCTCCTTCTCGTTTGTCAGATTTTCTTATGGATGGCCGCTCTTCTATTTTGTCTTCTGTTAATCTTCTAATTGCTTCATCTGTTTGTCGATCCCAGTGTCCCAGAGCTAACCCCAACCTAACCCTAGGTTGGACTTCAATCATTATTGTAATATTGTGAAATAAATAGGACGATTTGATCGCAAAAAGTGTTCACGATGAGCAGCACACATTACTGCATTTGTTCCGCCATGTTCATCAAATTCCTACACCATCTCAGGAATCTTCAGAATTCTTTTCTCCGAGTTCGAGTCTAAACACAGAATCCCATTTGTATGCAGTCGTGCAGGACACGTTATTTTTAAAATGGGAAAATCATCTCGGGTCCCCTAAGTGGATTACAGAATCCATATTGCAGAACAGGGGATTGTGTTTTCTGTTAGACGGTGATGGAGAGATTGCTACGGTGCAAAAAAATAAATAAAAAAATAAAAGAAAACAGTAAAAAAACAGATTACTCTCCCGTGAGGGAATTATTTCCTACATACACCTATTTTCAGCTCGCCACCGTAGCAATGCAAATTACACGTCCCGTACGGCTGAGAGATGCAGATATGATAATAAGGATGATGACATGCAGCACCCCGAGCAGCAGGCATTTAGAGGAGCATCTCCAATGCTGAGGTGAGGAGAAGGTGGGGAGTAGAAATATGTGAAACGGCCAACAATGGGAAGTGCAGGCTTACAGGGAACTGCAATGGTAGCTCATTTGGCGAAGCATACACCTTAGCTAAAGATGCCACACTGTCTGAAGTGCAGCCATTTAGTCCCAGGGTACCCGCGAAGCAAATAGAAAAGACTGACAGTCGTTAATGAGGGATTACAAATTCTTATTTACTGAAAGAGAAGGTACCAAGTAGCGAGATTAGAAGACAGGAATGAGTTTCTGAAACCAAATAAAGCCAGGAGACAACAGGCCTGAAGCTGGCGTGGCAGAGGACCAGGGGGCCTCCTTTATAAAACTTTATGTGGATTTGAGAATGAAAATAAGCACACGGCAAAATAAATAAAAAAATTCAGATTTATAAACCTGCCGTACTCACATTTCTACGCTGCTTACCGTAAATATGAATTTGTGAAGGCGTCTCAATGCTAATCAGCCTCACACACAACCAATCACAGCTGCCACTGATGCTCATTGGCTGGTAGAGCAGCCCTTACCCTGGCACATCAAGACACCGCCACATGCATTCAAGGGCCTCTGGCTGTGCACCACAACTCAGAGCAGAAGATCACACGTGGCATTGCGTTCTGTGAGTGCGGGAAAGGCGTAAGGTGCCAACGTCTGAGTGGGTAGCTGCTATTACCTGGCACACGTAATGGCATGATTGCTGATACAATGAATAGCACAAAACATTTGAAAACCTCAGGCTTACCGACAGACCAGCCACATACGTACAGTAGCGTTACGTCTGCCAAAGCTAATTTCCCTCAAATTAAATGAATTACGAGTTGACCCAAGCCACTGAGCCATGACATTTGTCAGTGCCATCTTGGCATCACAAATGACTTGTGCATCAATGGTCTGTCACTGCTCATAGTTAACAAAAGCCACTTCACTCTCACTAGGTGCTCTAATTGCAATGTGAGTGCCATAAATTTCTAAGATCATCTCTGCAAATTGACTTCTGACATTGGCAAAACCCATTCTGTTTCACGCATGTGCACCCACACCTTACCAAAAGTGGACGTAGTGCCTCCTCCTCAGTCCGTAATGACTTCCAGCAAAGCGGGCATGACAGAGTGAAACTTAGCTGAGGTATTCCTGACCTGTCAGCCAGTTCCGTGATACAGCAACTAATAACGTGTAGCTGATAGAATCTGACGAAAACAACAAGAAAGTTCTTCTGTGTAAATACGCAGCATTGGCCCTCTTAAATGGGAACTAAAACACGGTCTGTGCATCATATTCATCATGTTTGAGATGTGTTATGTTTATCACGTTAACAGACATTATAGTAACGGCTAGGTGATATGAATTATAATTGATATCTCCGATCCGTTATTATCATGTATCATGATAATGTGTGCCATTGCTTAGCTGGCTTGGCTGCATTTCTGTACTTTATCGAGGGCGGCCTCATTTCCAAGTTTCTTTGAGATGTAGCATACATGTAGCTGCCATAAATATACACACGTTCAACTCGCAAGTTTTCTTTAATAAATTTCTACGTTTGTGTGGGAAGTTGCGTACGCAGATTTCGAGTCCCTTTTTATGCGTGTGAAAGATTTCTAAATATGGCCCCAGGTCGGGAAAGGGGCTCAAGGGAGTTGTGTATGGTAGAGCAGCAGTTTTAATCTGCTTGACTTGTGTATCTGCTAAGGTATGGAGGACCATTTAGGTGGAAAGCGGGGTGGCCTTGGGGGGCATTTTTCCTTCTTGGACTTTCAAGCATCCAAATGTTTTAGTAACTAATCAGATGGAGGTTTCCCTTTTGGAGTTTCAAGCATCCAGGTTTATTCACATTTGATCGGGGATTGGTGTGCACATATAATAAAATTATCATAGTTGAGTGCAGAATATAACGGTGCAGGCTGGCAGCTGGGAATGTCTAAGCCAAAATACGTGACCTGCCTGATTTTTGTCAGGTCAGGTTGGGGAGCATACACTAGTTCAGTGTGTTGCCGCGATAACAGCTCGAGGTCCTGGCTGGCAACCCCCCCCAACACCGAATGTGATTGGATCGTTTACACATCTGTCCAGGTATGCGCTGTATTTATTTTGTTTCTGTCTCTTCATTATTAAATGAGTGACACGTCATAACTCGGGGTCCCGCCCATTAGAATCTCCCTTTGTGTGTGCAGTCCTTCGGTCAGTGACAGCCGTTTTAAAATGTCTCTTATAAATAGTTTAAACACAAGCCTTCCTCCTCATGGACTACTCCAATCCTACCTCTCAACTATCCTCACGTCCTGCTGGAAGACCCCCAAGCTCTTTATTATTACAGACCAGTGATTCCCAACCTGTGGGCTGCGTTGTCACCACAGGTGGGCCATGCTGACACTGGACAAATCCCCGCAGCCCCTCAATAGTCCAATGGTCACACTTGATTCTTGGTGATAGCATTGCAGGTACGTATATCCCGGACGACCTCCCCTATGCCGGCTCCGAACGATTGTGCTCAACTCGCCAAGGAGGAGAAGCATTGCCGGTCGTGCTCAATTTTTCTAATGCTCTGGTGATTGCTCGCCTCCCCAACACACACAGGTTGATGATTGCGCTCAATTCACAGAGGGAGACCACCCCACTACAATGATCGGACTAAAGGTTAATCTTTAAT
The DNA here is from genome assembly GCA_026402145.1 of Polypterus bichir lapradei. NCBI lineage: Eukaryota > Metazoa > Chordata > Cladistia > Polypteriformes > Polypteridae > Polypterus > Polypterus bichir. The sequence continues at coordinate 15,634,953 of JANRMT010062845.1, read as the reverse complement.
TTTCAATTGGAATTCCTCTTGAATTATCCCTTCATAATTCCTGTGAATTATCTTCGTCATGGATTAATGAGGCGTCGAGCGAATACATCGAAAGCTGGACTTCCTCAGCTCACTTGTTCATATCCCACCCTAATTCTTTCCCGTGATCAGCTCTCCTTCATTGCCCGTTCATTTATCTTAGTGGTGTGACTGGAGGTCCTTCTTCTGGCCACTGGTGATCCCACACCCTTGGGGTCAGATCAAATCAAAATGTATTTGTCATGTACAGTGTAGGTGTTTGGAAGGAAGGACAGGCATCCCAACTGGGTGAAAGGAAGGATTCCGACCCGGCCAGGAGGCCCACCAGGAGCAGCTCATTCCCCCACACAGCAGGTGGCAGTGTTCCACAATGCTGGATTATTTTAGGACACCAGCAGGGTGGTATGGGAGTTGGAGTCCAGAGACACATCCTTTTTAGGGTTTTAGGTAACCACCAGATGGCGCTGCTGGGGGAGGACTGCCCTGGCTGGTGTATGACTCAGAGGACTGGGACAGGAAGCTGGAAGCAGATCCCGTGTCAACCTCAAAAGAGAGCCCGCTGCCTCACTTAGACTGAGTTAAAGCGGGCAACACTCTTGGAGGACGGAAGGAGGAAGAAACCTGATTGAATTGTAGATTGCTGACTGATTATTGTAAAGGTGCATGGGATAAATAAATACTTTTTTAATTAAACCGAGATTCGTTTTGGGCAGTGCTGGGTCTGACATTTGGGTCTCAGTGCTGCCCCCTGGTGGTTAGAAGAGTGATACACAGAACAATACAAAAGGTAGTGAAATGCTTAGTTGGTGGACTCCAAGACTGTCAAGGACAAGAATATTAAAAAAACAATAAATAATTAATAGTCAACTCTGTAAATTTCGATATGTGTAATGACAGTGTTATATTATGTTATATTCTAAAATTCTATAGTCAAATTGACAATAGGCCATCATGGAGCTCTGTTCACTGTGCTCATTTAGGATGTGGACGGACTGCGGACAGAAGTTCCACCGTAGCCACTCTGTGGGGTCTTCTTCTTCCGACTGCCGTAGGCGATGCCCTGAACGCAGCACTTGTGATGGCTGCTATCTCTGCTCATTTTCTTTGTCCTGGTCCAGCATCCCTTGGAAGTTAGAAAGTGCTCATCCAGGGGCCGTGTTCATCTGGCCACATCACTCTCTGTGGAGTCGTGTTGTCCTCCTGCATGATCTTTCCAGACCAGTTTTGAATATTTCCTGTCAGGGTATTTACTGTATAAGTATAGACGTTGTGTAGTATCTAAGGATGGCAACCTAAAGCCCCCGAGATATCCAGGATGGTAAGGATGTCGTCGTGCCTGCTTTGCCAAGCTGTTAAAGCACTTGGACCTGTGGTGTGGACACCGAGGTATCTGAAGCTGCCCACCCTCTTCACCTGCGTGCTCTTATTTTCAGAAGGGGTGGTTGTTTCTTTGGTCAGTTATCGTTTGTGTTCCTTCCTATATTTGCAGTTGTTGCTCTCTATTTATTGTAATAAAAAAAAAGAAATGGTGGGGTGCCGCTTTTGTGGGCTGCAAGCTCATTTTCCGAGTTGAATTCTTGGCCGTCCTCCTAGACCTCATTCCACTTGAACAATCGAGTGCCTGCTGCCGCTGAATGTGCTGTCATAAATTCCCTGTCGTTCCACTCAAGTCCGTCCTTTGGTCACTAGGTGGCTTCAGAGTGCCGTCTGCCACGCTGGATATCCTTAAGGGATTCTTAGCAGCCAGACGATCAGGGACACTTTTTATTGCTTTGTTTTTTTCTTACTTACAGAAGGAGACGAGGCCGACTGCCACACAATCTCAGTTTATTTAGTGGCCGGCCTAAAACCAAAATAAATTAAAAAAAAAAAAAAATGGCTGTTTGTTGTCTTTCTAGTTTAGAACAAAAGCGACTGTTAGCTACCCGGTCTGTCATGTTACCAAAATATGTCATGAAACAAATGTAAGGAAGTGAAGCAGTGAGGGCAGAGTGACTTGAACGTTCACAGACTTTTAAGTTATTGAAATTCTACCGTTGGGTAACATTCATTGCATGTCGTATTGCACTTGTTATTCCCTGCATGCATTTGTTCATAATGTTTTTAGTGGTCTTAAATTCACATCCATCCATTTCTCCACTATGGGGGTCAGTCAGGCACCTTTAGAGTCAGCGGCCGAGACTGTCAGAGCAGAGCAGTGACCTCGTCACGCTCGGCGGACAAACTTGTGCCATCATTTGAGTGCAAATGGACTGGAAAAGCAGGCGTGACAACTACTGTAAGAAAAACCAAAGTGTTTTAACAGTCAAGTCCATAGTCCGCACATTGGTGAACAGAAAGGCAGGCAAGAGGAAAAGGAGAGAAATCAAAGTGGAGAAACACCAAGTCATATAACCAAAGAGCAAGAAAAGCAGTGCTGCTTATCCAAAGAGCCAAGCAGTCATACTAAGGGCTCTCAAAATGGTGGCTGATGAAAAGGCACACGAGGGCAGAGCAGCGCCACTACCTGAGCCCCTCCGGCCCCTCCCTTCATGGGACTACTGCATAATTAGTGTAGCTTAGCAACAGACACGGAGAGGAGGGGCCAAGAGGCAAAACGCTAGCAGGAAAGGAAAGCCTGGGGGCGGAGCCACAGCCAGCAGCTGAGGAGAGGAGACAGCAGTTTGAGTCTGGGGTCAAGCAGCAGCAGTGCAGTCTCTCCGACGTCAGGTGACCGACGTACCATGGTGGAGCACATGCATCTGACCGAGGAGCCAGAGATATGTTAGCACAAATATCACCATCAGTTTCATCAGACTCACTTGGGTATCCGTGGAACCACAGCGGCACTGGGTGAACTGGTTTTTGGTTGTTTTTCTATCGTGTGTTTCTGTTTCCGCCAGTATGTCAGATACGGCTTTGAAGCCATCTGTTGCATCTGAATTGTCAACGATTCAGAATTTTGCTTTTTTGTGTTTCCTTTGGTTTTGAGGAAGGACGATGTCATTGCAAGCAAGACAAAGCGATATGGTGTTCCACAAGGCTCTATCCTGGGTCTGCTGTTATTCTCAATCTATATGCTTCCGTTAGGTCAGATTATCTCAGGGGACAACGTGAGCTACCACAGCTATGCTGATGACACACAGCTGTACTTCTCAACAGCACCTGATGACCCCGACTCTCTCGATTCACTAACACAATGTCTGACTTGTATTTCTGAATGGATGAATAGTAACTTTCTCAAGTTAAATAAAGAGAAAACTGAAATCTTAGTGATT
>JANRMT010062845.1:15609600-15631278 GCA_026402145.1 Polypterus bichir lapradei | reverse complement strand
CATTGGACCTTACTCTTATTCGATGTTAATTAATGCTGATTTATTTTGTTTTCTTATTGTGTCTTTTATTTTTCTATTCTTTATTATGTAAAGACCTTTGAGCTACTGTTTGTATGAAAATGTGCTATATAAATAAATGTTGTTGTTGTTGTTGTTGTGACAAACAAACCAAAAGAGAGGAAACAAAATTGTAATTCAATTCCTTATGCTGAGAATACTTGGGAATAGAATTCTGTATCTCCAAGTAAGATTACAAGATAAAGAGAGGGGATCCACCACGGGATACGGAACCTGCTTTATTTATACTGAAATGTGGCTGCCATGACGGAGGAGTCCTTAAGTACGTAAGCACTTCCAAAAATGCCCATCAAAGACCCCAACAAAAAGGGCCTCACAGAATCACAAAATCTAATCACAATGACGCTCTGTGAGGCATAAAGGGAAACTGGAATTGTGTGTAATAAGAAGTCAACCAACATCAAACAAAATCCCAATAACAAGGTCAATAAACAGAGGAGAGAGTCGAATATCCAGAAATCACAGAACAACAGTCCATTCCACAAACTTGTAGCATACAACTAGACCATCAATTATTAACTGGGTTCAGATCAGGAGCCCCTCCAGTATATTCATCTGATTGTCATCGACAAATTTCTTCACTTGTTTTCATGTGTGACATGGGGCCAAATCTTATTGATGAAACACTGAATTGTGTAAAAACACCCACAAAAGAAGATGTTTTAGGTTTGTCTCAGCTATTATGGCCTTTGGTTGATTGCACCACCCAGTCGATGGTAAGCTGTGCTCACCACAAAACACTAAACTTCTCCGCAGAAACGATTCTTCCAGAACTGAAAAAGTCATTTCCCAATGGATCCAGGGTTTTGGCTTCATGTTACATATCAAAACAAGTGAATTTTTTTGATGTGAATCAAATGAGCTTCTGAAACACATCTTCCCCGTGTCACACAGCCCAACACAGTCCCAACAGCAAAACACACCACCAAAACACTCTTTGTCCACCACTCTTTCTCGCCAAGCTTAATCCTCCTCCTCCTCCTCCCGACTCTGGCCCTCGAGTGGTGGTGGCTGGCCCCTTTTATAGCCCACTCGGAAGCATTCCAGGTGCTTGACCACCTGGTCCCAATTGCACTTCCAGGTGGGACTGAAGACTCGTCCAGCCGGGCTGTTGATTCCAGGCAGCACCACCTAGCGGCCACCCCAGCTCCCAACCAGGCTGTGTAGGACTTAATCTCCCATGGAGCCATGCAGGAGGTTGGGAAATCACTGTCGGCCAGGGAGGCTGCCACCAAGCATCCCGGGGGAGGTACTGAGCTGTCCACAGTTGCTCCCCCGGAACATATGCAGCCGGGGTGTCCCGGCTGGGCATGGGACCTGGCTGCCCATCACACCACAAAACACCTGGCTGTGGCAGATAGGTTGTCATTTCTGAAGGGAGGAATTGGACGGCATGTCTGCATGAGGGGATTGCCAACTGGGATCCCTAGCTGTTTTGCCGTGTGATGGGTGTGCCAACGTGCTGTACCAGTGCAGGCTCCCCAACCTGACCTGACTGAAGGGTCAGTCTATCTATCTATCTATCTATCTATCTAATCCTGCTAACTAAACTAAAACATGTATCTATTTCTAAAATGGTTATAAAAGTAGGTAATGAACAGCACTGCCATCTTCAGGTAGAATATGAAGCGGTTAAACAATGGAGCTTCTAGACAGAGACGGGGGACCCAGAAGGGGCCTGACCAGAAAAAAAAAACAAAGCAGTGATGACAGCGGCAGCTGAGCTTGTAAGGTGGCATTCATCTGCAGTGCAGTTCTTAAAGTTCAGCTTATGAGCACAAGAAATTGGCCAGAATAATAAAAATGACAGTCAGGAGAGTGACATATCGGGGTATTGATAAAACATTAAGCCTCATTCAGTTAGAAACAATAGGGCTTCACAATAGCCTGATCCATTTGTTTGCCTTTGAGTTCTTGTTGTGCTCTGTACCCGTAAAGTAATACGAAAAGAAAAGCAGCAAGGTGAAGTGTGCACACATGTGGAGCAACTGCTCCTCTGTCCATTTTAAGAAATCCACGGATCATCAGGGACTGGAGTCTGATATTACAACAAGAGGCAGAGGACTCTCATGATGGGGAAATGAATGCTTTGGTGTGTGGCAGGAAATCAAAGTCCCTGAGGGACCCCCCCCCATGAGAAACCAAGAATGTGTCGTGACATACACACAGAAGGGCCATGATACCTGTGGTACAGTTCTGTTCAAACATAAGTGACATTTACAAATTTCTCTTTAACTCATGGAGTGCTGCTGTGGTTGGCACCGTTTAATCATGAATTCATCATCCAGGGTTCAAATCCAAAACTAGGCTGGCTTGAGGATGATGCGAGTTGTGCCTCCACACCATCATGGCAAACACGTTTTTTTTTTCATGGTACATATTAAAAGGTGGATTCCCATCCTCTTTTACTCAGCAAGAAGACCCTGAGAGGACCACGCGTCCGTGCCTGACCTGCCCTGGAAACGGCTATCATTGAATGGTAGGCTGATTGCTGACATGTGGACGGAGACGGACAGAGACAGAAGCTCATGACCAGAAGTCTCACTCTCACGTGATGTTATGTGCTGATACAGTGTTTCCACTTGATGCCAGTTTCAGTCTGGTGGCTCTACTAACCCGCTACAATGTTCAAGAAAAGAAAAGCTGATAAAGAGGGAAGTGCACTGGAGCAACGGTCTATCTATCTAATCCTACCAACTACGCTAAAATATCTATCATATAGTGCCTTTCATATCTATCTCTATCCATTATATAGCGCCTTACATATCATCAGTCTCTCCATGTATCTGTTATATAGAGAATTTCATTTATATCCATCTATCTATTATGTAGTGTCTTTCTATCAAATTTAGATCTATTATATTGTGCCAAGATCCTGCCAACTTCACTAAGTCTATCTATGAATGTAATTTTGTGATCCTGCCGACTATACTAAAAAGAATTTCTATCTATCTATCTAATCCTGCCAACTACGCTAAAATGTCTATCTATCTATCTATCTATCTTGAAGTTGGAATGGAAACTCTCTGTTTGTAAAATCTCAACAAGAGGAAGGTGACATGTCGCACTACCATAATGAATGTTAGATGTGACAATCTCATAAAGAGGGACGACTACAAGTGCAAGAAAGAAGATTGGGGGACAACCGACCCCGAGCGTTCTGGCAGATGTCGGTAGTGTGAGAACCGTGGCGGCTGAAGTCTCTCGTGCTGAGCAAACCTTGGGTGAGCTGGAGAGACTGGGAAGGAGCTGTGCTTGGCTGGTGCGACCCCAAGTGTCTATTGCAGCTTTTAATCTCATTTTAGCCTTGTTTTAAACATCTGGATTTTACCTGATTTTATGGTGCGACAAGTAATTCACTCCAGACATCAAAAAGGTTTGGGGCAGCCACCCATATATTATATCCTGGCTGCAAAAGTTTAAATAATTGAACAGAGATGTTCATCAGACTGAGCCGTGTTAGACCGGAGGTAAGATGGCAGCTTTGAATGCCCATAGAGGAAGTGACGTCACTGGGGACCAGAACTGGAAATGACACCATCAAAGGTGACAGGACCGGAAGTGACGTCATCAAAGGCACCGGAACCTGGTGGTATTTCCTGGGAATGGTCTGCAAGGAACTAAGAAAGACAGTGAGGACATACTGCCGCCCCCTGGTCTGATGTGGTATTACAATTACTCAAGCCGTTTAGCTGCCTCCTACTCGCACGTGTGTAACGATAGATAGATAGATAGATAGATAGATAGATAGATAGATAGATAGATAGATAGATAGATAGATAGATAGATAGATAGATAGATAGATATTTGGACACTGTTTTGTTTGACTATTTGTAATAAAATCACTTTTGCACTTTATACCTTCCCCTTTATTCATTTGGGGTCCTCATTGTCCAGCTCATCTGATTACATTACAGACGATGAGGGGTTCAAGGGGCTCCCTAAAGAGAGACGGGGGCATGGAGCAAGACCCGCATTGTCACAAGTCGTTCTCCTCAGGTGCAAGAGCAATGAGTCGGCAGGCTGTCTCTCCTTTCTGAGAAGACAAGAGTTGGGGTGGAGGACATATGTGAGGGTCTACAAAACAAAAAACTGGGGCAATGGGAATAAAAAGAAATGTATATTTTAGGATCCTGTTACCCCAAAACCACTTCCACGATGAAACACCATTCAATAATTTTCTGAACCCACTAATCCCATGAAGGATGTTGTAAGAACCAACCCTGGATCGGACACGGGTTCTCGTTCCGGTTATCTATGACACGATTCCTTAGAGTCAGCAAGCAGTCTGGCCTACACCTGAAAATCCGTCCTCCAGTGCATTTTTTTTTCCTACCAGTTCAGTATGCGGATGAGGGCCAGAGGTTAATAGAAAATGTCTACAGCAAATTATACGTGACCTTTTCCTGCCTTGCTGTTAAACATTTTGATACACATTCTCTGAGCATTTTCAACGGCTGAAGCCTATTATCATCGGGACAATGTGCCGCCTTGTCAGGTGACTTATTTATTTATTTATTTATCGTTTGGCTTGATGCCTTTTTTTGAAAGCCTGGCCTCCACCAAGAAGTGAGCAATCTATCGCCATCCTGCCCTGTGAGGCTACTGAGGAAAAAAAATCACAAGAGATCTGTTCATAGCGAGGTGTCAGAAAAGACCCCCATTACATGAACTCGTCTGTTCTGATGTGTGTACAGTTTATGGGTATCACTTAGAATGGGGCTCTTTGCATTGTGAATTGACGTACTGCTTCACTTATTACATAATATATTTTTATTTGTGGTTAAAACACCTAAGGAAACCTTCTCACTCATTAATAAACTGAACTTGAAGCATGCAACGCACGCGGGCACAGGCTCACAAACGAGGCAATGGAGGAAGGCGGCACAGGACGGCGACATTTTTTTTTCCTTCTTCTGCATGTAATCCATGCCAGCCCTGCACAGAACGAAAAGGCGTGGAAATGACAGCAAAGGCGGAGGTAGCAAGGCTTGCTCTACACGATTATTCATTTCTCATTTTCACTTGCATTTGAGGTTAATTAGACTGGAATATCAGTTGACCTTCTGACTAACAGACACTCCGGCGCTCCGTTCGCCCGCTGAGCTACACGCACACCCGGCCTGCCTGTTAGTATTCTGCTTGGTGTTACAGCAGTTGACTTTTCTGCCGCGATTCCTCAGCTAATTAAGTAAACCTGATTTGAATACAAACACACTCACGTACATATATGCGTCATATATAAAGAAACATACCATACTCTACATCACATGTTGTGGGGGAGAGATATGTTACATACAACTTGATAAAGATTTTGTATTGCTAGAATTTTAAATGTTATAATGTTTAAGGGGCAAGAAAAATGGACAAACCCGTTTTATTTTCTACCCCCAATGCTCTAGGAATGCTGGCCACCTGCGATTGAGAGGGCGAGTTTTATTGCTTAATGATTTGCATTTCCTTTCTTGGTTGCTCGTTTGAAGGATGCTGACCTGAAACACAATGACTTGGTGTTTGTTTGAGGGATGTGCCTGAGCTCTTCCATTGGTGAATGGTCCAGGAAGGTGTGTGTATGTGTGTGTATGTGTGTGTGTGTTTTAGGGACAATAAAAAGAGAGGCTTGAAAAGGCCTGCTGTCTCTCTCTCTCTCTCTATCTGCCGTGTTGTATCCTGATGAGAGCAGACCAGATGATAGCCAGAAGAAAACAGGAACTGTGCAGATGATGAGCAGATCAGGAAGAATCGAATGCAACCAGAAGTTACTGTGCCACCTGAAATTGTCAGGTTGTATGGTCCTGGTTTGCAAAGCCGCATTCTATTTGCAGGTCAGGTCAGGTTGGGGAGCTTGCGTTGGTATAGCGTGTTGCTACACCCACCACTTGACAAAACAGCTTGGAAACCGGCAACCCCTCTGGTCCCACCCTCTATGTGCTGCAGCCAGGTGTTACATGGGAGTCCCTTAGCCCTGGTTCAGCTGCTCGGGTCATCAGAAATGAGGGTCCTGCGAGCTGGATCACCCTTGGGTAATCGTGCCACATGGCCGTAGTGCCATAACGGACGTACCCTCACAATGTCGATATAATGTGCCTCATCCAGGACTCTGTGAGCATCCACTAATTCAACACAAAGTCAAACCAGTGGTACCCAAGGATTCTCTGAAGAGACACAGTACTGAAGGAGTCCAGTCTTCATCTCAGGTCACTGGATGCAGTACATACTGCATCTCTGTTGTCAGTCATTAGCACTAAAACATAAGTAACATGATAGTTAGAATTTGATACTAACCCTCACCTATTCTGTTTCTCTTCTCAGTACTCAAATGTGGCACTTGGTGCCACAGCCCACCTGCCAAGTGTCTGTGCCTGCTTATGGTAAAAGTCATCCCTGATGGAGGATCACTGGAATCATGGGAAAGAGGGGTCCTTTCATCAGATTAGCGCTATTTCAGCTGTGGAATGGCCAAATGGGGGAGGCAGCTTGATGGATGAGGTCTCCAGGACTCTGAACAAATCCAAATCATATTATGTGATGTCATCCATTGTTAAATTCTGCTATGTACTGTACTTGTAAAATTTTTATTTTTATACTGTATTGAGGATTTGTTCTGTTCTGTGTATTGTACTGTATTGATCCCCTTCTTTTTGACACCCACTGCACGCCCAACCTACCTGGTAAGGGGTCTCTCTTTGAACTGCCTTTCCTGAGGTTTCTTCCATTTTTCCCTACTGGGGTTTTTTTGGGAGTTTTTCCTTTTCTTCTTAGAGAGTCAAGGCTGGGGGGCTGTCAAGAGGCAGGGTCTGTTAAAGTCCATTGCAGCACTCCTTGTGTGATTTTGGGCTATACAAAAATAAATTGTACTGTATTGTATTGTACTGGATAGCGTCCATGTCTTGCAACCATACAGCAAGACAGGAAGCACCAGGACTCTAAAGACTTGGACCTTCACCCTTTTGTATAGATATCGGGTGCGCCACACTAGTTGTAATAAAATGTATTATCATGTAATAAATGGTTCAGAGTGTCGCTCTTTCTCCTGTCTGTTCTTTCACTCTGTCTTATTGCCTGAGGTTATAGGGGTAAAGGAGGGAAGTGAGGAGGAAGTGCTGAGCTGAAGTACAGTATCTGTCCGCAGAGTAGTACGTGGATGGGATTTGAGATATTTTGGTTAAGTCGACACAATAAAGAATATAAAGGGTGTGGCAAGCGGCTGGGGGCGGTACCCAGCCGGGACACCCAGAAGGACCAGAAGAGGGACACCACCACCTCTGGACCACGAGAGGGCAGCCGCCCTGGACAGTATGGGGACCACAGGAACAGAACTTAGAAGCTCAACCCTATAGGTGCCCATGGTCACTGCCAGGGGGCGCCCGGAAGCCTGAAGAGCCCTAGCCCTCAGCACTTCCTCCACACCCAGAAATGCCGGGGGAACGAAGACCAGGGACACCCGGAGTGCTTCTGGGTGCGCAGCCGGTACTTCTGCCACGCCAGGAAGGGCCGACGGAAGCTAATCAGGAGGCACCTGGAGCACATTTGGTGAGCTTAAAAGGGGCCTCCTCCCTCCATTCAATGGCTGGAGTTGGGTGAGGAGAAGCACAGAGCTCGGAGGAAAGGAGTGGAGGTGGACCTGAAAAGACATTGAGGTAGAAGGCCTGGACTTTGGGGGTGAAAGTGGGTTGTGTGTGCAATGTAAATAGTAGTAAAATGAATAAACGTGTGTTGGGTGTTCAACTATCGGTGTCCACCTGTCTGTGTCCGAGTCACCATAGGATTCTACAAGTCAAAACACATATAAATGCAGAAACATCGTAAATATAGATATAGGCATACATACATGCAAGCACACACACTAATGGAAGGCATCCCAACTGGCACTGATGGTGCTTTCTTACCCTGGACTTGATGACCAGGAGTGTGCAACGTGTGATGTTATCATTGCGACAGCACAGAGTTCAGCATCCGACACTTCCTCCACATCCAAGATATGGATTGACAAACTTAACAATTCATCTTTAGTGTCTTCCTTGTTGTTAGTTTCTGAGTTACTGGCTGCAAGTCTTTATTCTGCCCACTCACTGTGAAGTATGTCTCACATTTTCTTTTTCTGGCTCTGGTTACATATTCCTTTTTCTGGCTTACATACACAAGGCTACACGTCCTGATCTCTGTTTCTTTGAGTTTAGTCTTCCCTGTATTAAATTCTGATCTGTCTGTGCCCTCTTCTGGTTCCATTCTCTGTTAAAACTTCCATGCATGAACATCCTAAACTTATAAACAGGTATATGAAACACCGTATAAAATATCCAATGAATTATTAGTAACTTACAACATCTGAGATATAATTGGCTCCATCCCCCCCAATTGGAGCACAGGCAGGTGAAATGACAAGCTCATGGTCACATGGTGTCAGCGGTGGGATATGAAACCACAATCTCATGGTCTGAGGTCCAAAGCCTTAAGCATTCTGCCACACTGCCTACGTAATCAACAAAGTAGTCCACCTGGGCTTCATATGAGTGAAAGATTAACAGATGCATTATATACATATTTATTTATGTAAATTTATATCATAAATACTGATGAATAAATTATATACATATATGCATATTGATTTAGTAGATTGAGAATACTAAATATAGTATATAATATATTAGTATACAGTAAGTATCTATCTATCCATCCATCCATCTATATATGTATTGTCATGCATGGGTGTCAGAGGGTCACCCACTGGGATCCTACCAAGAATGTAGTCGACCCAAGCCAAGTGTGGGGGGAGGGGGCACTGTCACTAACTATGTGGTCTTCCTCCCCCCCCCCCCACAGTACTGAGAAACCACCTAGTAATGGCAACTGACTCCACCCCTTCCAGTCCCTGGGCCATAAAAGCACAACCGACTGAGAGGAGGTGTCACTTCATGAGCAAGGAACGGACGAGATGGCGACTCCTCTGTCACCTGAAAAAGGATGACTCTGCCCCAGTTTATAAGGAGACCATCCATTGTTGTTGGTTTATTTATAATATTATTTGGAAATAAATGGCGGATCGTCTCCGACTACAATCGCATGAATAAACAGGGACAGAATACAAATAAATGCTATGCCCAGTTCTGATGATATGGCTTCATTTTAATCCTTATTTCAGACTCTTTACTTTTCATGAATGGAAAATCCTCAGGTATTCCTGGTTTAAACCCACTGACTGCACAGCAAAGGGCAAATGCTAAACCCGACAGCACATGTTTGCTGCTTCCTAATGGAGACATAAAACTCCACAGTGATAAGAAACCTCATAGAGGCAGTCGTCTCACTAACAGGAGGCCTCGTGGACAACCAGCCGACCGAAAGACTGAAACCAGACGGACTGGCTGGCAAACGGAACAGCGCGAGGTCAACTTTAATAGCATCGGGGAGAGACATGCCACAGGGTCTTCAGATTGCAATTTCCCTTCATTGGATCTAAAACTCAATTTTAACCTTTTGGTCCCAGATGACGAGATGTCTTTTTAATGAGCCTAGGTGAGCACAACACAATTAGTATCACTACAGTCAAAAATCAAACTGCACGCACACTGACTCGCCTGCACTCAGCTCCTGGCAATGCTCGAATATTGAAGCATCCGCCGAAACACAGATGATTGATGGACTTCACGTCGGGATCTGTCTCTGTGAGTCTGACGAGTCTTGTATGACCTGAAGATTATCTTTTCTTAATCCAAATTCATTTTTCAAACTTAACTGCATGCATCAGCATGAATATTACATAATTGACTGACTTGATTACTTTCAAGGATTTTTCAGTAATTATTGTCACTTCGACAATAATTACATTTGTTATAGTAAAAAAATAAAACGTGTTAAATGAAAATTCTTTGTAATTCATGACAGCTACCTATGAAAAACCTGGCAGAGAATAAACAAGCAGCATGTTATTTGTGTATTGTCTGTAGACAGGTAAAGGAGTGTCTGCTTTCTATTAGAGGGTCATGGAATGACAAAGCCTACCAAGGATATGGAGAGGATATACAGGGCATCCATCTATCTATCTATCATATAGTGCCTTTTACATCTATCTATCCATTGTGACACACTTAGGGGACACCTTCAGAGCTCTGCCAAGGCTAACAATTGCACCCTGGGATAAGGGTAGGCGCTGTTACTAACAGCCTCTTCATTCATATCTGCAGTTCCAAAGGGCAGGCTTTAGATGACCACGCCCTAATAATGGCTTAAGCTCCGCCCCTTCAGAGACACTTCCTATATATTTAGTCCTCTGGCTGAAGACGAGCACTCATTCAGAGACGCGGCTTGGAAAGAGATGAAATTCTGTGAGCATATAATTGAGTATCCAAGAATGGAAAATGCCGAAATCTCTGTTAATTATATTCTGTTTATTATTTCAATTAAAAAGTGATTGCTGTTGACACTATCTATCAGTGCCATTTTCTATCTACTGTACCTATCAATCTATTAAAGAGTGTCATTATGTATCTATCTATCTACCTGTCATACAGCATCTTTCCCTTTCTCTTGTCTCTCTATCTATAATAATAAAAGGCAAAGCCCTCACTCACTCACTGACTGACTGACTGACTGACTGACTGACTCATCACTAATTCTCCAACTTCCCATGTAGGAAGAAAGCTGAAATTTGGCAGGCTCATTCCTTACAGCTTACTTACAAAAGTTAAGCAGGTTTCATTTCGAAATTCTACACGTAACGGTCATAACGGTCGATAACGGTCGACAACGTCCGCCATGTTGAACTTTCTCATTTATGGCCCCATCTTCACGAAATTTGGTAGACGGCTTCCCTGCACTAACCGAAACCGATGTATGTACTTATTTCGATGGTATGACGCGACTGTCGGCCGCCATATTGAACTTTCCAATGTCACCAATTTTCAAACTTCCCGTGTAGGTAGAAGGCAGACCCCATCTTCACGAAATTTGGTAGGTGACTTCCCTGCGCTAACCGAAACCGATGTACGTACTTATTTCGATGGTATGACGCCACTTTTGGCCGCCATATTGAATTTTCCAAACGTCACTAATTCTCCAACTTCCCGTGTAGGTAGAAGGCTGAAATTTGGTAGGCCCATTCCTTACAGCTTACTTACAAAAGTTAAGCAGGTTTCATTTCGAAATTCTACACGTAACGGTCATAACGATCAACAACGTCCGCCATATTGAACTTTCTTATTCATGGCCCCATCTTCACGAAATTTGGTAGGCAGCTTCTCTGCGCTAACCGAAACCAATGTACGTACTTATTTCGGTGGTATGACGCCACTGTCAGCCGCCATATTGAATTTTCCAACATCACTAATTCTCCAACTTCCCGTATAGGTAGAAGGCTGAAATTTGGCAGGCTCATTCCTTACAGCTTACTTACAAAAGTTAAGCAGGTTTCATTTCGAAATTCTACGCATAACGGTCCTAACGGTCAACAACGTCCGCCATGTTAAACTTTCTTATTTACGGCCCCATCTACACGAAATTTGGTAGGTGGCTTCCCTGAGCTAACCAAAACGAATGTACGTACTTATTTCGGTGGTATGACGCCACTGTCAGCAACCATATTGAATTTTCCAACATCACTAATTCTCCAACTTCCCGTATAGGTAGAAGGCTGAAATTTGGCAGGCTCATTCCTTACAGCTTACTTACAAAAGTTAAGCAGGTTTCATTTCGAAATTCTACGCGTAACGGTCATAACATTCAACAACGTCCGCCATGTTGAACTTTCTTATTTATGGCCCCATCTTCTCGAAAGTTGGTAGGCGGCTTCCCTGCACTAACCGAAACCAGTGTACGTACTTATTTCAGTGGTATGATGCCACTGTCGGCCACCATATTGAACTTTTCAACAGTCTTTGTTACTTATGGGCCCATCTTCAAGAAATTTGGTACACGGGTTCCCAACGCTAACTGAATCCTACTTACGTACATATATACGTCCATAGCCTGCAGCTTGGTCACCATGTGAGGCGGCGTTGGGTCCCCCATCCCAACGCCTCCCACGTTGTTGGCTGCCTGCCTATATAAGGCCGTCCATCGCTCCAGTCTCTACATTCCCTTCCTTGCTTCGCCACGGGATTCACATCTCCCTGCTGATAACTACAGCCTTTTTGTTTAATCCACGGCTTCTCCGCTGTTTTATTGTTTGTTTATTACAATTATAGTTATTGTATAGGTATTTTACACTTACTTTACATTACTCAGGTACCCATTTCCTTCATCATTCCAACCCCCATTACCATGTCTATCGAGGTAATCACCATCGATCAAAGAACTGTCACTTACCGAGTGGTTTCCTTGCCCGGAGATGGCACCTACCTTTTCCATTCTCTGTGTTACATATTGCACGGCCATATCAGGCTCACTCTTGATATCTGGAAGAACATTGTGTCTTATGTATTGAATGACTGGGACAGGTTCAAGGTGTGGACTGATGACGGTACAGGAGATAATTATACTACACAGGAGCACTATAAGAGTGAAATGTTTAAGCCCTTCACCTATGGTTCTGCATGTGAGTTGATGGCTGCCGCTGAATTGTTCGGTTGGTGCTTTCAAGTGTACTGAAATGGTCAAATATTTTACACCTTTCGACAACCGCCAATGCCTCTTAAACATCTTACATTCACAGGTGACGATTTCAGTAGTGGACACTTTGATGTTAATGAATGTTTAAACTCTCAAAAGCTGGATGTGAAGTTATCGATGAAATCGGTTGTAAGCTTACAATGCTTGACAGATGCCGAATGTCACTTCAACACAAGTCCTGCAAATACTGTCGTAATTGAAACAAACCATGAACCTCAAACTGATTATGACAGCAGCAATCCAAGCTGTGAGATTTGAGACAAGATTACTGTTCACATGGCCAACTGTAAGTTGCATGCTCAAGAGTAAGCTCAGCGCACAGCTTGGTCATATTACAACCGGATGGCCGAACTCACAATGTGGTATACAAAGAGATCCTTAACAAATAATTATTGGCATATTTTCCCTCAGTTTAAAAAGGTTAAATTTTCTTCTTAATAAAAATTTTAATGCAGTACTTCGCCGCTGCGAAGCGCGGGTATTTTGCTAGTTTGTTATATATAGTGCATTTCCATCTATCTATGTAAGAGTGACTTTTATATACAAATATATCATGGTCTCTTTATCATATAGTGCTTTTCTCAATCTATCTCTCTATTAAATAGTGCCTTATACGATGCTGAGGAGGAAGAAGATGACTATCTATCTATCATATAGTACCTTTCATATCTATCTATCTAATCCTGAAAACTATGCTAAAATGTTTATTATATAGTGCCTTTCATATCTATCTATTTATGTATCTATCAATTATATAGTGCCTTTCATATCTATCTATCCATCGATTATATAGCACCTTTCATATCTATCTATCCATCTATCTATCTATTATATAGTGCCTTTCACATCTATCTATCTATTATATAGTGCCTTCACATCTATCTATTGATTGTATAGTGCCTTTTATATCTATCTATTATATAGTGCCTTTCACAGCTATCTATTGATTATATAGTGCCTTTTATATCTATTATATAGTGCCTTTCATATCTATCTATTATATAGTGCCTTCACATCTATCTATTGATTGTATAGTGCCTTTTATATCTATCTATTATATAGTGCCTTTCACAGCTATCCATTGATTATATAGCGCCTTTCATATCTATCTATCGATTATATAGTGCCTTTCACGTCTATCTAGTGCCTTTCACATCTATCTATCCATCTATCTAGTGCCTTTCACATCTATCTATCTATTATATAGTGCCTTTCATATCTATCTATCTATCTATTGATTATATAGTGCCTTTTCTGTCTATCTATCTATGGTTTCTGAATTGGCACCCAAACCTGGTGGGATAGACCCCAGCCCACCTCTGACCCTGTACTGGATTAAATCAGTTTCGTAATGATTTTAAATGTAACCATTTTAGATTTATATTTCTGAGCATGATGCCTAATGAGGTTTTCCATCTTAAATATATCAATTTAAAAAAGGCGGAAATAGACGGTATAAAAAGGGAAAAGTACAAAATGAGTTTTTAATGAAAGAAGCATTTCTCTTACCTTTTCCAGCCCAAGTTGGTTTCCAGGGCGCCTCCTACATTTTGCGAGTTGCCATGGATACGTGAGAAGAACACTGAGTGACCAGCAGCTTCGAAGTTCTAAAGTCAGCCATTGAGATTATTACTGTGCATTAATTTAACTAATTGCACTCCACATATCTGAGTCACTGGACAAGTGAAAGTGAGATTTGGGGCCTATTAGATATGCAAATGGAGGAATCCATGGCAGGAACTTTAAATATATGTATGTTTTTATAAGCCTTTCTACAATGAAGTCATCTTCATTAACCAGAACAGTGAAGGACATGGTCTCCAAATTTTACAGAATATGGTCAAATGTGACAATGAAAATTTTAAATAAATTAATCATATAAGATTTCAAATTACTAATGCAAAATTATTTATTTTATTAACTGTTTTACATTTACAAGAAACAAATGACCCCGATACCCCATACAAGCGTGGACTCGGCAGGGTAACAGGAGTTATGTGCCCCCGCTGTCTTCAGATTTTGCTGGATGGACCAGTCAAGGAAAGACTCAAAATTTTGGTCAAACTAACAAGAAAAGAGCATCAGGGACAAGGAGTCCACCACGGACTGTTTAATATGAGGTGTCCCACACGTGCGCATGGCAGGCAGCTGAAGGGCTCACAAAGGGATAATTCCGTGCCAGTCCAGGGGCTGGCAGGGTGCACTCATCCTCCCTCTTTTCATTGGTAGACTAACCATGGGGAATTTCACTTGGAATCGAGGACATTGCTTCCAGTTCCTGCCCTGATGGCATCACTTCCCCTGCTCGGCTTTAAAACCGCCATCTTTGCCTACCATGATGGTTCTATTGTTGGACTGAAGTCTGCTGAGACCTGTCCTATGGAACCACCTTTTCAATACTGGCAGCCTAATTCAAGTATACGGTCAAGATAACACACAGACTTTATCAAAATATAACTGGCGAATATAACTTGACAAATCAGCTTGAACTGGACATGTGGACCTCAAAAGCGGGGCCCCCTTAGGCCTAGGGCGGTCGCCCCACTTTCCACCCTCAAATGCCATTCTTGTGGCTGCCCCCACCCCCCCCCCAACCTTTTCTTGTGTCTGTCCAATCATTTCACAGAGACAACTGCTACTTTGAAACGTCCCGCATGATAAGACATGCTAAAGGAGGGAGCTGACTGATGAGCAGAAACCCAACATCACCTGATTCACCAGGGTTAGACTTAGGGTTAGGATGAGGGCATCAAGAGGCCATGTGTCTTTTATTCTAAGTCAGACTTTCCCTGAGTTATCTTCTGAATTTCATGAAGATCTGTAAACTTGTGTTTGAGTGAAGACACAACAAACATACAGACAGATGAGCACTCAGCTTTATGCATGTCCAGGCTTTGCTCAGACGTTATTTCAAAAGAAACGTGTGACATAATGTGTCCTGTTAGGTTAAGGTATGAGGTGGCACCTGTCCATCTGCAGAAAGTCCCACCGGCATGAGGTTGGAGAAACTTCCTGCAGAGCTTAGACACGGGATTGAGTTGAGGCACAGATCTGATTAAGGCCACTAAATGTTTGTGTACCACTGAAGAGCCTCCATACGACGTTCATTCTTGAGTTCTTGAGAAGCTGAGCTGAAAGACTTGTTTCAAGATACAAGATTTCTACATGAATCAATGTGGTTTTTTTTTCTTGCTGCCATATTCTGCCCAGCTAATAATAATGAGATCCCATCTTGATGTGCAGCTAAATTCTGAGCACAGCTGACCCGATCTGACAAGCTAATAACTACCACTGGGCCGGTTGGATGCGAGTCGGATCAATGACTGCTTCAGACCACAGATAAGATGATTACTACAACATGCATAGAAGTGAATCCTGCTGTTTAACTGCTGTGCCTTTGACAGGCCAGACGGCAGAAAAATTTGCGTATTCGTCTGTGCATTTTCTTTGTCAGTTCAGCCGGTTTAAGGATGTGGACGCTCATTGCTATCCCAGCAGTCAAGCATCACAAATCAATGACACGATCAATGAATCTCCACCTTTATAGCATCTTTCGTAGCAGACACAGGGTGATTCTTAGTAGTTTAGTGTGTGGTCAGTCGGTACACTGCCATGTGCGCACACACATATCCACCGTAGGGAGATTTGGGTAATGGAACACCAGTTGTCTTCAAAGTGTGGGAGTCCCTAGAAAGCCACATCTGAACGCAGACATTTTACACAAGTGTCATCCCAGGGCAGAACCATGAAGAACACACCAGGGCCTGAGCATCCCACCCTAACAGAATCCACTGGGAATCCCTCACTGCACTGGAGGCCTGAGCATCATTTGAGACCCTCCGCCAAAAGATTGGAGCTCAGCTGAAAGTGGACCTCGTAACATGACAGCGACCCAAGGGATGGCTAAAGAGAATACAACAGAAGGTTCTGGAATGGCTGTGTGGGGGGATTTGAAACAGGCTGAGTACTTAACACTAGAATTACCAGAGCCTACGAAAAAACTTGTAGTTCCATCCCACCTTAAATCGCTTCGCACCTCTCCGTCCGCGTCTTTTGTCCTGTAAATGTGTCGATAAGCAGCATACAGCAAGCAGCCTGCTATCACATCCCCCACCCCGCACAGTTTTCTCAGCTCAAGTCTGTTTCCCTGAGTGTCAGTTGCTTAGAGTTGTATAGAGTGAGAAGTCAAGCAAAATGACCCCTTTTACAAATATTATATCGTTGTTTGAAACACTTGCATTTCATGTGTGTTCCGTGTCTACAACGATCTATGTAAACACATCGTTACAACAGAAACATTTTTCATGTTTTAGTAATAATTGACAAAATGTAGGCATGAAGTGTATAATGTGTGAAGCCTGAAGTCCAAATATCAAAGAAACACTTTCACAAAAGGTACAAATATAACAGGACAAGTGTACTTTTATTCAAAAATATAACTGCAGAAAAACAACCCATGTTAGTGTGCGACATTGACACGCATTTATTACGACTGCTTCAGTAGCACAACGGTATCAACTGTAGACTGGTAATCAAAACTTCACGGGTTTGAGAAGTGAGCTGCTTTTATTCTTACTATTTTAGAATGAAAACATACATTTGAATTCAGTCTGTAACAGCCAGTATAATTTATGATACTTGTAAAGGTTGGCTTTGTGTTGTTTTATTTATTATTCCGTTTCATTCTCTCAGTCGCGTTCACGATCCTACCCTACTCTGACACTGCTGTTTTCACATAAAGACATGCTATACTTGTGACTTTAGGCTGTAGGAAGCAAGTAAATAATCCAAGGACGGTGTATGTGCCCTAAAAAGAAGTCTGACTGCATTCTCGTACCAATGCTTGCAAACTGAAGTGTCTGCATGCACTTTTTTCGTGGCATTACACGTGTATTTTTTGAGCAGGCCCATGTCACTCAAACACAGGAAGCTCTGTGGTGTACTTGTGACTTTCTTTTTTCTTTGGTTATAGTCTTGAATAAAAGTGCACTTGTTTTGTTATACTTGTACATCAACATTTATATGTTATTTACATAAAAGGCAGATTGAATGTTTCTTATTTGGATTTATTTACTGACTTCCTACAGCGTAAAGTCACAAGTTTAGTGCGTCTTTATGTGAAAACAGCAGTGTCTTATGGGGCGGGGTGGGGGGTAGGGTAGGATCGTGAAAGCGACTGAGAGAATGAAACTAAATTATAAAAAAAAATAAATAAAGCTAACCTTTACGAGTTTACACCTTTACACCAGCTGTTACAGATGTGTTTACTGTACATAGATCATTGTAGACACGGAACACACATGAAATACAAGCGTTTCAAATAACGATATAGCGTTTATAAAAGGTGTGATTTTGCTTGACTTCTCACTCTATGCAACTCTCAGCAACTGACACGCAGGTAAACAGACAAAACTGTGCGCTGGTGGGGGATGTGATAGCAAACTGCTAGTTGCTTGCTGCTTATCCACACATTTACAGGACAAAAGACGTTGATAGAGAGGTGCAAAGTGATTTAAGGTGGGACGGATCTACACTTTTTTTTGTAGGCTCTGGTAATTCTAGTGTTAAGACTCCCCTCAAACATCAGAGTTCTGCAATGAGGAGTCAAAGTCAGATACTGCCAGAAAGTTGTAGGAGACGTCAAGTCGATGGGGGGGCAACGTCAGTTTTTAGAGCCAAGGGGGCATTTACTTCATTCCACCCAAGAAAAAGACAGAGGTGTTCATCAAGTCCAAAGTTCACTGCTCTCTTCTCAATGACGTCGCTTTTATCTAAAGGTCCTGCCTAAATGAAGATCAACTCTTGAGAGGTCCAAGTTTGTTAAAAAACGAAAACACATTTCTGACTGGTGTGAAAACTGGTGGACCGCTCGGAATTCTTCTTTACTTGCATTTGCAAAAATGATATCCAGTAAGTGAGCATCAGGGTCCTACTGAAGACCCCGAGAGATTTCGGTTTAATCGTTGGTCACCCCTTTAAATAATGCTCTGTTGTCATCGGGATTGAGTGGAGGCCTTGAGTTCTTTCAGAGAGCTCCATATGTGAAGCCGCTGAGGGCTTGTCTGGACCAGGGAACTAAAGAGAGAAGTTTACAGTCTGGAGCTAATGTCACTGCTGGAGACTACGGTCGGGTAGCGAGATCATAAAAGATGCTCCCCGCAGACAGATATGAAACCAAAGAGCCGTCAATGGAGGCTGCGAATGCCTGTAGGCCGCCCATTTCTCAGTACGCTTTTCTAACGCCCTTTATTATCCAATATGTGGCACCATGTATGACGAGCCCCTTGTGACAATAAAAAGCATTAGAACTTGATTAGGTTGCCCGTCCGTGACTCTTGGTCTATCAAGTCAAGCCTGCATCACTGCTCAATAAATATTTCAACATGCCGGCAATTTCACATGTATACATTAACTTGTTTTTCGCTTCTCTTACTATAAAAGCTTAACTGGCCATTTCCCGTGCCACTCCATATATTACTGATACAAGTGTAGCCGACACGCAGCTCATCTGGAAGGCTGTGGAGCTCAGTAAGGTGGACAAAAGGAGAGAAGGTGGTCTTTCAGCTGGTAGGAGGAGAACAGGCTGGGAAGAAGTCAGCTTCTTGCCTGGACAGGAGGCCAAAATGGAAGAAAAGATGTGTTGGCCTGATGGATAAGGAAATAACTTGCTGCTTTGCCACACTAATAGTTGGCTTTGGACCACCTGGGAATTGGCAGCAGTTCCATCTCCAGTACAGCACGTGCAAGTGGTCCTCGTGTGACAGCCCAGTAGGGACACCCACAGGGGACCATGGGAGTTGAAGTCCCTGTCAGGAGTCCCTGGGTGCCAGTAGAGGGCGTTGTCAGGGGAGGACCTCCCTACTTTTTATATGGCCCGGAAGTGTTCCCAGGAAGACACAGGGTGGCACCAGAAGCATTCTTGGGTCCGGCTTAAAAAGAAGCCCACCACTCTCACATCGAGGAGACGGAGTCGGGAGGCAGCAGGTAAAACCTGAAGGAGAGACGCGTGTTTGATTAACTGTGGTTGGTCGCTGTTGCTTATGTGCTGACTTCTTCATAATAAATAAAAATGGGAGTCAAGTGCTGGTGTGTTAGTGGTTTGGGTTCATGGGCGCCCCCGTGTGGTCACAGAGCAAAGGAATCCTCCTCCTTCCCAGCCTAATAGCAAATGCAAATCACACAAATTAATTTGTTTTTTCCAAATCTCTTATGGGGTCCTCTTGTGGTAGACCACCAGGATCCACTGCAGTTTGCTAACCTGACAGAGATTGGAGTGGTGGACACAACCATCTACCCGAGTCAGGGTCGGAAACGAAAGCCAATCCTGTGTTTCAAACACACTGGGAAATCAGAAGTCAGAACCAATAGGAAGAGATCAGAAACCGGGAAGATTAAAAAAGATTCTCTCATTAAAACCAAAAAGTGATTAAAAGCTCAAAGTCAAGAAGGCAAGAATTCATTAACCTGGAAAATGAAGCAAAACAGCCTTTCACACAGCAATTCACAGCTTATCTGTAAAACTCGGATAAAACACTCGAGTCAACCTTTAACCCCTTGACCTAACGAGGTCAGAGTCATGACCTCTGTGAACACGCCCCCAGCAACCGTAGAACGCGTCACGGCAACGGGATTCACAAAATGGCGGCTACCAAAATGGCACCACGATAAAATGTTAATAAATGACAAACTTTATGAGTGTGCAGAAAAACACACAAACAAACGTCAGGTTTGTAATTTCAAAATGCGCGTCAAAAACCTATAAATCACAGAATAATTAGCTAAAAAAACTCTGCTAGAAGTTACACAATTCATTGTCTAAGACAAATCAGAGATCAAGAGAAGCAAACTAACGTAAAACACGGACGTGAAGTTGAAAACTGCGCTCACAGCCAACGTGGGTCAGTGAAACGCATTGCAAGGTTTTCATTGATGCAGATAATTATAAAATGTACAGAGTTTGATTCTTCAACCACTCACTTTGGAATAGCTGTAATTAAAGCCAAAGACAAACATTTTTTATGTTATTTTACAATCCCCAGATATTTTTCAAGGATTTCAGTTGCCTATCAAGTAATTTACCAACATTAAAGGGAATATTCGAATGATGAATGCATTTGAAATCTTCATAAACTGTAACAAGCATGCAATCACAGAGCAAGAACTAAAAAGTGTCTCGTCCAACTGAAAGGCATTTCTTCAAATTTAAAAGGTCACTTTAAAATATCTGGAAAAGCCGTAATACAAGAGAGCAAATCAAATGAAAGCAGTTGACCACGTACCCACACACCTTGGGAGAGGTGCGCTCCACATCCGGCGACCACCTCCGAGGCAAATGATCTCCAACGCTCCCTCCAGACGGTAGCCCAGGTTGCAGGAAAATGTTAAGGAGTCTCCAATGCCAAAGCTGAAGCCCAGACGCTTGCCAAATTTAGGTGTGCCCGGGTCCTCACAGGGCTCTAAGTTATATTCTGGTGATGCAAAAAAGAAACAGAAAAGATGGGAAAATAAAACGAGCCGGAGAGCAGTGAGAGGAGCGTGGAATTCAGGAATTTATTCACTGAGCCTGCATATTTATTTATTAATTTAAATAGACACATAGATAGATAGATGGATAGATAATGTAGAAAAGACTATTCTTAAAGTTGATGATTTGCATGTATTCAAAGAGAATCATAGCTATATAGGAAAATAAGCATTATATCCTAATGCATGCTAGTATAGTAAGGGTTAAACTATAAAAAGCCCTCGCCTGCATAATGTATTCTTTTCCTCTTTGCAGCCATAAACCACCAATATCTTGCTGCTAAGCTTAAAAACTTCAGTCAAGGACACTTTGTACTTTTAGAGGGCTAAACGGACCATTGTTTTAAGAAATGCAGTCATTAAGGCTTTGGCCATGAGAGAAAATATATGCAAATTATCAACTTCAAGAACATTCTTTTCTACAATAGATAGATAGATAGATAGATAGATAGATAGATAGATAGATAGATA
>JANRMT010062845.1:15590320-15609590 GCA_026402145.1 Polypterus bichir lapradei | reverse complement strand
ATAGATAGATAGATAGATAGATAGATAGATAGATAGATAGATAGATAGATAGATAGATAAGGGGTGAGAAAAATATCCAATTAGAGAGGGATGATTACGGAGCCCAGAATAACCAGGCTGTGGTGGGCAATCTAGCCAGAACATTGGGACACACCCCATACTCTTTACCAAGGATGCCCAAGGATCATTAATGACCACAGAGTCAAGACCTCAGTTTTATATTGCATCCAAAAGGCGGGACAATTCTTACAGCACAGTGTGCCTCTGTCACTGCAATGGGGCATTGGGATCAACATTCAGATCACATGGTCAGCGCCCTCTGCTGGTCTCACCAACACCTCTTCCAGCAGCAACCCAAGCTTTTTGCTGGTTGATATCACATCCAAGTGCTGGCCAGGCCTGACCAGGCTTAGCTTCAGGTGGATTACCATTACTGAGGTGCATATGGTGTAACTGCTGGCATTTATTAGTTAAAACACATTGTGTTTGTTCATTAGTAATAATAATAATAATAATAATAATAATAATAATAATACAACAACATTTTATTTATAGAGTATCTTTCCTATTGTATCTCTGATGAAGATCAGGCCATAGTTAAAGTCACATTTACACATAAATACAGCTGTTTCCAAAGGATTCACATCAGTGGTGGCTGGGCTATACCAACACCCCACTTAAAATAAAAATGTAAAAAATATCTATAGATAGATAGATAGATAGATAGATAGATAGATAGATAGATAGATAGATAGATAGATATTGTAACACTAGAGGGCGCTGTCGCTCCTCAAACCCCACAGACAAATGTCCAAGACACCAGGTAAAAGCACCAGGAAATATTTTAATTTCTTCTTTTTCCCAATATTGTGCTACAAAGCACCACAACCACCACAATAAACAAATCAATAATACAATAATATTATTTCTCCTCTACTCCCAGCAGCTCTGTCACGCTCCCTGTCTACTCAGGCTCTCCGCTGGGTCTCCACTTAGTCCTTTAAATAGTTCTTGACCCGGAAGTGCTCCTGTCCTTCTATCCATGTGATCAATAGCACTTCTGGGTCAGATGAAGACTTGTATTTTTCTTCAGCCCAGAAGTACTTCTGTTCTTCCGTCCTCGTGACTTGGGAGTACTTCTGGGCTATATGGGAAATAAAAATCCCTGCGTCTCCCTGCAGCATTACACGGTGGCACGCATGGTACCCAGCAGGGTTGTGATGCCAAACTCTATCTCCCATGATGCCCTGCGGGAATCCGGGGCACTTCTATGCATCTACCGGCCGTCCGTCACTATATATATATATATATATATATATATATATATATATATATATATATATATATATAAAATCCACAGTCTGTCTGCCTGCCTGCTTTTCACAAGAGAACTACTTAACGTATTTAGATCTTTTTTTTCTTTCTATAATTTGCTTGAACATTCCGGTTGATTTTGCGACTTCTCTCATTCCCTTAAGTATCATAGTTCACTTGCGGCACCGACTTATATGCACAAATCCGAGAGAGAGAGAGACACTGTGGTCCAAGGAGAGTGGGGCGGGGCTCCTCACTCAGGCGCCAACCTCCGTTCGAGTTGCTCTACCTCTCGCCACGTGTTGGAGCGCACCTTGCCTCCACTTAGCTAGCAATTCCTGTTTGTTCAGCAGACAAAGGTGTAACGTTTGATGCTTCTGAGAGACTGATCAGAGCTATGTGCGTTTTAGAGGGTAGCTGCTGATTGGCAGAGATATCACAGCCATGTGTTTTCTCAATACAAATGACATTTTTTTTTATTGTTTTTTCAAGCTTGTCCTGTTTCACAACTACATGGGCGGAGTTGCAGGGGACAGCTAGTAAGAAATAAATACCCCAACAATGTGAATCAATATACTATTTATTTTTGTGATAAGGGCCACATTATACAGGTGACCTATCACTACTATTGTCTTTTGTTCACAGTTTCCCAATCACCATGTGATTCTCACTTAATGCCACCTGTCAAAGGGCAACACAGAGTTTCTGACAGACAACAACGCCTCACCTTTGGCCCACCTGGTGACAAATCCCCAGCCGCCTTTGTTTCCCGGACTTTTTCTGGCCACTGCACCTCTACTCGCATTACACAATAAGTGCTCTGCGTCACGCTGTGTGTGTTCTGTAGGCTGTGATCACCGTAATAATAAACCCTTCTGCTTAAATATTAATTGTGAAAATATCGACCAAAGAACGAGAGCTAACCAATAGGTGAGACACGTAAGGAGGATTCCTGTCTGGTAAATACAGTATGTGGCGTTGACATGACTAACAAAAAGGAAACAACAGGTTCAAAAGTACACAACATAAGGGGGTCACTGGGCCTGCAATAATAATTTATAAAGTCGCTTCGTCTTCTCCACTTCAGCCCGGCCAGGCAGAGTGCAGTGCGTCTCTTTCTCTCTCTCAGCGAACACAAATTGCATTTCTAAAGTGTTCTTGTTTTCATGACAGCCTTGTAATGAAGGCAACTGTTCGGAGTTCTTGGCACACGGTGAACTTTAATTAAAATACACGAGACAGTAAGAATAAAGAGAAGTAAAAATATATTGAACAAATTGAGTTGTCAGATATACCCAACTTGCTACAGACTGTTTGTTATCGAGCTCGTGGAGTGAATTCATGGATCACAGCCCCGGAGACGGATGAATCTGCACGTCTGATTTCTGACCGCGTCGGCTCCTGCAAGAGTTAAAAAAAATAAATAAATAAAAAACGATTTCCCCTGCGAGTGAAGCCCCTCGCTCTGTACGTGTGTCGCTGGCGTTACTGTCGGGAGGGTCTGGACGTGCGCCCGTCAACGAGTGCATCTCTCCTCACACGTACAGCACATGCAGTGGATCCACAAGGTCTTCAGACCCTTCACATTCCGCACTCTCTGTTGTGTTGCCGACTTCATTTTAAATGGAAACATTTGACATTTTTGCCCATCAATCTAGTCAATAACCCATCATGACAAAGTGAGGACATGTCTGAAGCCTGCAGCTGATCCCGCAAACAGGAGGTGTAAGAGTGAGTTTGTTTCCCATTGAAATACCGTTTAAGAGGGGGTTTCAGAAGAGCAGCCGCGTCCGCTTGTGACAGTGCTCACAATATACATATACATATATGATGCCCAAGAGGAAGGATGGAGGTTAACGACAGTCGAGTCAAAGGTAAGGTGGTGCGGGGGTGTTAAATTGATACAGGTGGACCCCATTCGGCAAACAGCCAGTCTCCAGAACTCAAACTCCCATGCAGCCCTGCGGATGTCCAAACTGAGACTCTGTGTGAGGGGACACTGCCACCTAGCATAATGGGGGATGAACTGCTTGCTCCCTTTCATCCTCGCTTGCAAGTTCAGTAGTCTTTGGGCATCCCAATCAGGACGTGAATCATAAGGCTTCCCAGCCGGGTCCTTCTGTTACTCGGCCGGGGAAAGAATTCACCTCCATGCTGTACAGGACCCCCATCCATCCTGTGCGGCATCTACAATACATCTAGTGCCCCTCCTACAGTGATGCCTATTTACTTGTTCTATAGAACACCTTTCTGTTATTTTTATATTCTTATCAGTTATACAGTGCCTTTTCTATCTGAAATGTCTTTCTGATCTATTCACCTATCTTGATATTTATAGCGCCTTTCTTATCTATTATATGGTGCTGCACCTACACACCTACATGTTTATTATCTGTGATGCCAATCTGTTGTTTCTATATACCTATCAGTTACTGTATATAGTGCCTTTTCTACTGATCTCTGTCGTATCTGATGACCTTTCTCTGTTTCTTGTGGTGCTTTTCTCATCAATAAGTTCTCACCTATTGGAAGGATAGACAGAACAGAAAAGGAGGTGGGGTTGCTGTTTATGCCAAACTGGGTTTAAATGTAAGTCATCTTCAGTTGGATGATGAGCCCCATCTTAGTGAGGACGTGTGGCTTAGCCTTGAAAATATTAGGGAAGGAGGTCTTATTTTAGAAGTGTGTTATAGACCCCCAATTCAGACAGTAATTTTAACACACATCTTTTTAGTAATATCAAAAAGGCAAGTTTACAGGGGGATATTATAGTCATGGGGGACTTTAACTATCCAAACATTAACTGGTATAACATTGCAGATGGAGGAGCACAAGAGCAGGAGTTTTTAGAAGTAATCAGCGACTGTTTTTTAACACAGCATGTTAAAGCACCGACACGGGGTGAAGCCTGTCTGGATTTAGTATTCTGTAATAATCAGGATAGAATTGAGGGTGTAGAGGTGATTGGACCACTAGGGTCACGTGACCATAATGTAATACAATTCTCAGTATTTTGTAAGAGTACAGATGCAAAGACTAAAATTGTTAAGTTGAACTTTGGTAGGGCTAATTTTGAGAAGATGCGACAAAGTCTAAGTAGGATAGACTGGGATAAGCTTTTAAGTGTGGAGACAGTCGAGGAGCAGTGGAACAGGTTTAAAAATGTTTTACATGTAATGCAGGACAGATATATACCTAAATTTGGAATTAATAGGAAACTAAAAGAACTCCACGGTGGATTAATAAAGATTTAAAAAAAAAGTTGCAAAGGAAAAACTGCTTTATAAGGCATATAAGACTAATGACTGCAAAGTGAATCGTAGAGCGTATGAGAACATGAGAGCAACCATTAAGAAGGATATCAGGGGGGCTAAAAGACAGATGGAGAGGAATATAGCAGATAAGGCGAAAGAAGACCCTAAGAGATTCTTTCAGTATTTTAGTAGTAAAAGAGCAGTCAAGGAGGAGGTCAAGTGCATCAGGAATAGTAAAGGGGAATTAAAAGATACAGACAGTGAAATAGCGGATGCCCTAAACTTACATTTTTCTGAGGTGTTCACAAGTGAGCAAGTGGATAACCTCAGAGCAGTAACAGGGACTACTAAGGAGGTACTGAGGGATTTGGAAATTGTAGAGAGAGAAGTGCTGCTCTGATTAAATAGGCTGAAATCAAACAAATCACCAGGACCAGATAATATTTATCCTCGTGTTCTTAAGGAGGCTAGTGAGTACATATATAAACCCTTGACACATATTTTTAAGAAGTCACTGCACTCTGGAGAGATTCTAAAGGACTGGAAAATGGCAAATATCATCCCATTATATAAAAAGGGTGACAGGGCAGATCCAAGCAACTATAGGCCAGTAAGCTTAACATGCATCACAGGAAAATTAATGGAAGGAATTATTAAGGACAAGATTGAGCAACACCTGGCAAGGACAGGAGTTATTCTGACCAGTCAGCATGGGTTCAGAAGAGGGAGGTCGTGTTTTACTAAAATGCTGGAATTCTATGAGAAGGCAACAAAAGGATACGATCAAAGTGGAGCTTATGATATTATTTATCTGGACTTTCAGAAAGCATTTAATAAGGTGCCACATGAGAGGTTGGGCATCAAGTTAAAAGAAGTGGCAGTTCAGGGTGAGGGGTGTAAGTGGGTGCAGAATTGACTCAGACACAGGAAGCAGAGGGTGATGGTGTGAGGAACCTCATCAGAACTGGCCGATGTTAAGAGTGGTGACCAGCAGGGGTCAGTGCTAGGGCCGCTGCTATTTTTAATATATATATAAATGATTTAGATAGGAATATAAGTAACAAGCTGGTTAAATTTGCAGATGATACCAAGACAGGTGGATTAGCAGATAGTTTGGAATCCATTATATCATTACAGAAGGACTTGGATAGCATGCAGGCTTGGGCAGATGAAATTTAATGTCAGTAAATGTAAAGAATTACACATAGGAAGTAAAAATGTTAGGTTTGAATACACAATGGGAGGTCGGAAAATCGAGAGTACACCTTATGAGAAGGATTTAGGAGTCATAGTGGACTCTAAGATATCAACTTCCCAACAGTGTTCAGAAGCCATTAAGAAGGTTAACAGACTGTCAGGTTATATAGCACGATCTGTGGAGTACAAGTCACAGGAGGTTCTGCTCAACCTTTATAACACACTGGTGAGGCCTCATCTGGAGTACTGGGTGCAGTTTTGGTCTCCAGGCTACAAAAAGGACATAGCAGTGCTAGAAATGGTCCAGAGAAGAGCGACTAGGATGATTCCAGGACTACAGGGGTTGAATTATGAGGAAAGATTAAAAGAGCTGAGCCTTTACAGTTTAAGATAAAGAAGATTAAGAGGTGAAATGATTGAAGTGTTTAAAATTATGAAGGGAATTAGTACAGTGGATCGACACAGGGGGACACAGCTGGAAACTTGTGAAGGGTAAATTTTCCACAAACATTAGGAAGTTTTTCTTTACACAAAGAACAATAGACACTTGGAATAAGTGACCAAGTAGTGTGGCAGACAGTAAGACGTTAGGGACTTTCAAAACTCGACTTGATGTTTTCTTGGAGGAAACAAGTGGACAGGACTGGCGAGCTTTGTTGGGCTGAATGGCCTGTTCTCGTTTAGAGTGTTATAATATTCTAATGTTCTCTCTGTCTTTCTTTCTTTCTCTCATGTCTATTATTTCTAGTTTAAGCCATTTGCTAGTTATTTAAGTTCTATTAAATGTTTGCCTACATATTAGTGCCTAGTCTATGGAAGGTCCTTATAACCCCCAAAAACTGAATTGAATTGATATATTCTCACCATTTCTTGACTCACCGACTACAGATTAGACTCAGTTAGTGACCTGTAAGGCATGGAGGGCACACGTACCTTAATGTGCCCAGTAGTGTGTAACGCAACTTGCTCTGTTGAGCTTGCAGTGTCCTACGTTTAGACCGTACTGAAGGCGAAGTAAAGCATTGTTAAGTTTAGAAACAACTGAAGTTTGGCAAGAAAAGTTAAGTTTAGAGAAGAAACATTTTTTCATCCCATCAATCTAGTCAATAACCCATCATGGCAAAGTGAGGACATGTCTGAAGAAAAGTTTGGAAATTTGATTAAAAATCCAAAACTGAAATTTCTTGTTAATGGAGGCATTCAGATGTTTTGCTGTGGAACTCCAACCTGTACTCGGGTGCGTCTCATTTTACTTGAATTCTCCTTGAGATGTTTCTAGAACTTGACCGGAGTCCACCAGTGGCGCATTGAATTCCCTGGATGTCATTTAGAAAGGCACACCTGGACCTGTGTGTAGATGTTCCCAGAATTCACGCTGTACGTTAGGACATAAAACAAGCTATGAAGTCCACAGAATGATGAAATTGTGGTGAAGTAGAGGTTAGGGTTAGGGGGATTAAAAGCATTTCTAAAGCTCGGAGTGTCTCCAGAAGCTCAGTGGCCTTAATAATTGTGACATGGACGAAGGTTGAAACCACCTCTTCATAGAGTTGGCCATCCAGCTAAACCTGGCAAGAAGGGCCTTGATTAGGGAGGTGAACAAGAACCCAACAGTCACGCCAATAAGCTTCAGAAGTCCTCTGGTGAGATGGGAGACCCTGTTGGAAGAGCAACCATCTCAGCAGCGCTCCATCAAGCAGCCGTTTATGGTACAGTGGCTGGATAGAAGTGACTCTTGATTAAAAGGCACATGGCAGCATTTAAGGACTCTGATAGCCTGAGGGACAAGATTCTCTGGCCTGATGAGAGAAATTGTGAACATTTGGGCAGAACTCCAAGCACCATGTCTGGTGAAGTTGTGGCACTGCTCATCACCATCCTAATTCCACCCCTACAATGTGGTGGCAGCATCGTGCTATGGGGACAGGGAGACCGGTCAGAACTGAGGGAAGGATGAATGCAATCAAATCCAGAGAAGTCCTTGAGGAGAACCACACCACCTCAGACTGGGGCCATGGGTCACCTTTCAGCCCACAGCCACTCTCTTGAATTTGCATAAACACATTGGTACTGCAAGTGAACGCTGGTACTTAGTGTGATGATAGAAGTCACAAAATCAAATGGAAAGTTGAAGCAAATTCTAGAAAACAACCAGATCTAAATCTGTGAAGTAATTGTCTCGTGAAAAGCGGACAGACATGCAGACAGAACGCGCTTGGACCATGAAGCTTTTAAAATGGCTTCTTAGCGAGCACCTATGGGCCAAAGGTAACCTACATTCCAAGTCCTCATGGTTCAGGAGATTTCGTAATGAGTGAGTCAGTGGGATTTGGCTTTTTATATCTATAGATAGATAAAGTATTTGTCCGTTCGTGTGTGTGTATTTACTCATCCACTGTCGATATAGCTGCACTTGATATTACATTGCTGTTTTGAAGTGCCTGTTATTTCGTTGTTTGGGGGAAAAGGACAATCTGTAAGGAGTACGGCTTGTTATAATCTTGAGAAGACTTAGGTTAGCCAAGGCAATAGACTTGGTAGTGTATTTGGGGTCTTCCATTACAAACCTAATCAATAACTCATCATGACAAAGTGAGAACACGTCTGAAGAAAAGTTTGGAAATTTGATTAAAAATCCAAAACTCAAATCTCTCATTAACAGAGGCATTCAGATGCTTTGTTGTGGAACTCCAACTTGTACTCAGGTGCATCCCGTTTTGCTTAAATTCTCCTTGAGATGTTTCTAGAACTTGACCGGAGTCCACCGGTGGCACATTAAATTCCCTGGCACGCCTGGACCTGTGTGTAGAAGTTCCCACAATTCACGCTGTACGTTAGGACATAAAACAAGCCGTGAAGTCCACAGAACGATGAAATTGTGGTGAAGTAGAGGTTAGGGTTAGGGGGATTAAGAGCATTTCTAAAGCTTAGAGTCTCTCCAGAAGAAACATTTTTTTTCCCCATTTTTTTTAACCCTCTTTTTTCTTTATTCTCGCGTGGTCTGTCTGCCTTGACTTTTCACTAAACCTTTGAAAACAAATATTTGGACTGAGAGATTTCGTTTGGCATGCGCCTGACCCGCATTTGATCCTATTAGATTTTCATGATATAGCGACTTTCCCATCTCTCTATGGGACATCTGCTGCCGCGGCCTGTCCATGGGTACTGCACAATCAACCCTTTCAGTGCTTGGATGTTGAGAGAGACCCCGATTTGGACGATAGGAGCATGTTAACATGCCGCTCCCCCTAAAAGTGCTACTTGTCAAGACATTTGAGTAAAATCCATAACAGGTTAGCATCAGTATTGGAAACCGCTTGCTAACAGAAGTCGGCGCTTGGAAGTTTTTTTCGTTAATTTTCCAAAAGCTGTGACAGATTTCAAAAGACCATTTATCTTAATCTAACGGCTATCATCTTGTGGCTAAAAGAAGTATCGATTATGATAATAAAAGACAGAACGGGAATAGTAAAAACAAACCCTGTAATCTGGTTTGATGTTGGATGTTATATTTCATTTTACAGCATGCCGACAAGCCGCCTTGGCCGGTAACGTCATTGCACTTCTTCTTCATGTATGTGGAAAGATGCTTAAGATGTAGCTGCACTATAAAGGCTCAACCTTGGCAGGCTGAAAGGCGTAATGTGCTGAAAAACCTGCTAAAATGACTGTAGAGTATCGGATGGGCGCATCATCAGCAAGCGGCAGATCAATATTTCAGTGACCCAAGAGCATTACAGAACAAGCAGCTTTACCGCCTGACAGACATCACCGCATTCAAGTACCACTGGCTATGTTTTGCAGAAACGGCTTTCACTGCTCTTGTCTGCTTGTCTGAAACCAGCAGTGAAAATATAATCAATCAGCCTTTGGCAACAGCAAGTACAAAAAAATAAAAAATAAATAAAAAGGACTAACGTGGCAGCAAGAAATGTGGAGGTGTGAGAGAAAGAAGGGAGGACATTTATGAGGAGGCCAACACACAAGTGACAACAGAGAGAGTTGGGTTACATCAAGGACCACCAGCATGGCCGACTCTTTTTCCTCTAATAATGGGAATAGCAGACTGGGCCCCCGTGGTGCCTGCTATTTGTGGATGGCATTGTGCGATGCGGCACCACTGAGACTATTGTGCCACGTAAGCAGTCCATTGGATGTGTGCCGTTTGTCACTGCCTGGGCTCAGACACGTTTAACGTTTGGCCGCGGAGGAGGCGATTGACAGCATCACCCTTCAAGACTGGCCATCGGGGACCATTATTGCCAGTGGCCACCAAATGCGAAAAGAGAAGGAGAGAACCTGCTGGGAGACGTCGGACACAAGTGCTGAGATCTCACGCTTGGTGGCACGCATCAAGCTATGGGGACAGGGTGATCGGTCAGAACTGAGGGAAGGACAAATGCGATCAAATCCAGAGGTGTCCTTGAGGAGAACCACACCACCTCAGACTGGCGCGACGAGTCACCTTTCAGCACGATGATGACCTGAAGTATACTGCCAAGACAGTGCTGGGGTGGCTATGGGATAAGTCACTGAGTCTCCTTGAATGTCCCCGACCTCAGCCCTATAGAACTGGTGTTAGGCGACCCGAAGATGGCAGTTCACAGACACTTCTCCCCCAATCTAATGGAGCTGGAGAGGATCTGCCAGGAAGAATGAGAGAAATCTAGGAGGGCAAAGCTGGCAGAGACTCGCCCCGCACTCAGACTCGAATTGTAGAAAGTACTGAATTAAGAACATGAACACTTCTAGGAATGGCAGATTTGCATTTCTGATTTGTAATAAGTGTGCAAACCTTTCTTAAAACCTGTTTTTAGTTGTTATTGTAAACTATTGAGTGTAGATTGACTGGCAACTTTATCGATTTAAAATGAAGTTTACAATGCAGTAAAAGCGTGTGAAAAGGAAGGGGTGTGGATATGCAATGAATCCCCTGTAAGCACATAGCTGTTTATTCTACGCTAGTGCCAGTCTGCTGGTCAGTCCATATACCTCTCAGGTGTATCGTGCGTTCTCAATCTACTGTGCCGCATCTGTATAATGTCTTACATATCCGGTCACCTCTTCTTGTCATCAGGGGCCATTCCAGCCAGTGGCCAATAGGAGGTCAGACCACCAAATGCGAAAAGAGAAGGAGAGAACCCACTGGGAGACGTCGGACGCAAGTGGCGAAGTGGAAGTAACCCCCCCGAGGAAGACAGGAATTTAACCTGAGTGAAGAATCTCGCCCTCCCACTTGACGGTGCTTTCCAACTATCTGTTCCTCTTTTTTTGTTGTAATTCCGAGCCTCTTAAAAAAGACTCCGTCTCTTCCCATGGAGTGTACTAACTCAGCATTCCCAGCACCCCACTAATTATTTCACATTTCATGCTGCTCAGTGTCCTTTAACTTTAGCGATTCCCCGACCTGGAGGTACTTTCCCTTTTTGCTAAACTTGCACCAAATAAACTGTGGAAGTAACCCCCCACCGAGGAAGACAGGAATAGTTCAATCAATC
The DNA here is from genome assembly GCA_026402145.1 of Polypterus bichir lapradei. Taxonomy (NCBI): domain Eukaryota; kingdom Metazoa; phylum Chordata; class Cladistia; order Polypteriformes; family Polypteridae; genus Polypterus; species Polypterus bichir. The sequence continues at coordinate 15,598,327 of JANRMT010062845.1, read as the reverse complement.
AGTCTTTATTCAGTCATGGATGAGTACGTGGATTCATGCTTTGCAAAGCAGAAGAGCAAAGTTTCCCGGTTTCAATCAGCTATTAATATTCCAAAAGCTGGGGGTTGGTGGCAGAATTGGCACTGCGGCCACCATAAAAACCTCACACTGGTTCCATTCCCTCTGAATTAGTGTAGCGCTGAGGTGTCACCCGTTGCATAGCCGCACTCGGGTCCTAACCTGGGGGTCCTGAGTTGGTTTGTCATGTGGTGGGCGTGACAGTGCGCCGTATCAGCGGCTGATCCTAACACCACACCACCGCCTCCTCCCTGTTACTTATGAAACAGCATCTAAGCATTTCATCAATTCGACCAACCGCTTCTTTTTTGTGTGCCTGTCAAGAGGGCCCCCCAAGAAGGAAAAGTCATCTTTCCTGTGTCTAACAAACGCGTTCCTAAAGAAGGAAGTTACCCAAGTTCAGCTAACTTCACCTTATCTTATGACAGACGCCTGCCTGTATGAATAACCTACCGTTATAATAAAACAGCCTTTAACACTTCATAGCTTGCAAGTGGTTACATTTTCTTTCACACCGAGATCTCCCGCTTTTGAGGGTAAAAATGAAAAGGAGAAAAGAGGAGGACAAAATCAAAGGGGTGAACGACTAACCCGCCGTCATCGAGGATGAGCTAAGTGAGGCGCCCACCTGCACGACTTTAAAAGACCCTTTTTGTGCCCTGACTAGCCAGCCGTCGAATGGAGGTGAGATGGAAATTCTTCTTGTAGCACCGTCATCCCACTCTCCCGTTTGCCCACGGAGTTACTGTTTAGCTCAAGGGGTCTTCAACCTTTTTTCCCCCCTGAGAGCTACCTTTACGAAATGAAAACGGCTGAGAGCTCCTCATGTTTTCTAACGTTTCTTCTCATAGTTTCTTTCAACCCAAACAAACTGAATACGCTCGTTTTGTCTGAACATTTACAAAAGGTTGCTGTCCACAACTCACATTTTGCATTAAAACATCACATAAAAAAAATTTTGGAGTTCACCTGCGAGTGCATTTTGTGTGTCTGTGTATCTCACACTTTTGAGTTAAAACATGAATGCTGTCAAAACCAAACAATGCAATTCCAAATCCGCAGATCTGACTTATTCCTTTGTCATTTTGTCCCATGTCACTTTATTCACAGGTCCAGTCGCATGTGTGATGTGTTTTTGAGTTCGTCAGATGACTGGCACTGACGTGTATGGAGGAGTGGAGCCCCTCAGGTTCACTCGGATGGAGTCCTTTCAATGTTCTTCTGTCAGTCTTGTTCTGAACTTTGATTTCAGGACAGTCATGTCAGACTCACCGAGGTATGCAGACATTTTCAGAGCTGCTTGGTGAAGTTTCTTAGACTTATCGGACTCTACTAAGCTCCAGAAATGCTGTTGAGACTTTCACTGCACATTATTTTGAAGGTTTACTAATATATAATATAGAAAATCCATCGTCTCTCTGTCTGTCTGTATGTCTGTCTGCTTTTCACGAGAGAACTACTTCACGGATTTCGATTGGGTTTCTCTCTAGAATTTGCTTGAACATTCCGGTTGATTTTGCGACTTCTCTCATTTCGCTAAGTATCCGAGTTTGCTTGCCGTACCGATTTATTTGTGCGAATCTGAGGGACACGCAGCGGGCCGAGTGGAGGGGACGTCCTCACTCACGCACCATCCTCAGGGTGCGTACCTTACCTCTGCTTAGCTAGTGAATGAGAGAACTGCTTCATGGATTTCGATCGGGTTTTTCTCTAGAATTTGCTTGAACATTATGGTTGATTTTGCGACTTCTCTCATTTCGCTAAGTATCAGAGATTGCTTGCCGTACCGATTTATTTGCGCTAATCTGCAATTCATGCAACAGGCCGAGGGGAGGGGGCGGGGCCCTCTTTACTCACGTGTCAGCCTCAGGGCGTGTACTTTATCTCCGCTTAGCTAACAAACGAGAGAACAATTGAATTCAACTTTGTTTGATATTTCAAATAAAGTGTGACTTAGGTCTTGATGAGTTTGAGTCTGGATATTCTCTTAAGTGTCTGCCACATTGAAAAGAGAGATTGCAATTCAGATTGTGGATCATGATACGATTTTTTGGAAAGATCGCCCACCCCTAATTTGACTAATCAAGTTTTCAAATTTATGTAGGATTCATTAACCCTTTGGTGAGCTACTTGGAAAGGGGTTTGCAAGTTACCTGTAGCTCGCGAGCGACATGTTGGAGACCCCTGGTTTAGGGCATTCCGTTATCGCATCAAGACATCTGGACAATCCGCCATTTTACCTCGGACTTTTGTGTTGCGTTTCTTATGTGAATGACCTTTAAATTGTGCGTTTTTTTGTACATTTGTACATATTTGTGTGTGTGTAACAATGATCGGGATAGGAAAGTGAAATGAAGTAATTACCCGCTGTGAGCTGAAGGTGAATTTGATGTAAACCCGTTGAAATTACGAGTGGAAATGTGGACTTTTTGAATGTAATTTGTTGGGTGTTGGGGGTGTGATGATGATGAATGCAATCAATTAAAAATGTGAAGTTTTCCGAGAAGACGTCAAGGTTTACTTCACGAGGTAGACGTACATAAGAAATGAGAATTGTTGTGTCAAATATTTGAACTATTAAAATGTATGCTTCAGTTCTCGATTGTAACAGAAATTTGTCTTTGTCCCACGCTGACGGAGGTCCATACAGGGCTAGTAAAGGATTCAAAATCAAAAATAACCTCATATTCATAATCAGTGACCATGTAACAGTCTGAAATGATACCCCACGTGGACATTTTTGATATTTGTCAATTGTAACCTCTTGAGAATGGCTCTTAGGGGGCTAGGACCACCGTAAAGAATCAAAAATATGATCATATTCATGAGTTTAAACAGAGTTTAAAACGACACTCCACCTGCCAATATTATTGATCCCCATATCTTTGACCCCTAGTACTCCATTTAGGGGTGAACCCCGGGGGTCACGTCTCGCACTGAGGGGGTGACATCCTGTTGATAGTGTACGTCCCCCCAGTCTGTCCATTATCCTTCTCATCCAACTGGGACAAGACCCAAACCCCATCCCAGCCAGGTTGTGCCACCATCCGTGTTGATCTTCTGCTATGGCATCCCAGCTAAGTAAGGAGTTGGCCCCCATTCCAATCGGGATGCCAGTCCATCCACTATGTTATTTACAACAGGAAAGAAGGTGAAACTGGTATGGGCATGAAATAAAAAGAGAGGAAAACAATATGAGGAGAAGAATCATGGATATTGAGGCACTAGGACAAAGGAACAGAGGACTATCAAAGAAAAAGTGGATGGACTGTGAGATGGGGGCACCTGGAGGAGAAAGGGGTGTTAGGCGAGGAAGTATATGCCAGACGAGAGTTGAGGAGGATGGTCCAATATAGAGACCCCACATGAACATGGGAATAGCTCTAGAAGAAGAAGACTAACCTGGTGGTGCACCATCTAGCAAAGCACTAACATGGGCAGTGCCAGGCCTAGGGAGTAACGACCTTAACAAGCCCCTCCATCCAGTATCAAACCTGCTAAATCCAGTTCCAGGGAGGTGGGCACATTATGAAATTTGATTCTGGACTTATAAAACACACCCGGGTCTCTTCTATCTGCTCTTACACAAACACCATAAAAGTGCAGCAGGGACTGAAATATTTGCTTTGCATTACTTTTGAAAATGGCAACGATGAATAATAAATCAAAGTTTTAGTGCCATGGGGAGAAGCAAATTTGGATGATATCTTCTAACCACTGTCTCTCTCCAATCTGTTTATTGTTATGCTAATATCCGTACCCAGAAAGCCACCACACCGACAATTCCTTTCCCAAATTAAAGCAGAACAACCCTTAATTATATGTATGGGCACCATGCAGCTGGAACAGGCTGGTAATGACGCCGGCAGTTTTATGATAACAAGATCGTCCCAAATCAGATTAAGCTACGCCAGTGGAAATGAGCTGACACCTTTGGCGCCGCTATGATGAGGACTAAGTGCAGAAATAAAAGGCACAGCTCTTCTTGTTTTAATAAATACAAGCGGCGCACACACTACGGGTACTCTCGCTTAGCAAACGAACAGTAAATGTCAGGGGACGAGCAGCAAGCAACTCGCGAGACCAATGGAGCCCAACATGATGCCCATGAGGTGGGCCATTCAACTTGACCACAGATGAATCTCCCGGCCATTGATTTGGTTTTCATTGATTCTGAAAGGCTTTCTTCATGCAAGACACCTCTGAAATATCACACAGCTGAAAGAATTCAGCATGGAGGAGTCACTGTCAGGTACTGCTAGGCAGGTCTAGGAAATGCCTACTTGAGGGGTCAGTGCCAGCTACTAGAGCCAAGGGGGGCTTACTTTTGTCTTGGACAGAAATTGCATATCTGTTTATTACTCAATGAATAAATTAAGTCAGTCTTTTTCACATCACCTTTTTCTACGCATACGGTTTAATTAAAGATGGAGTGCACTTACTTTTTCACACAACTTTCCACATGTATGTATGCTGCTCAAAAAAATGAAAGGAACCCTTTTTAATAGCTGGAGGGAGGCCAATGACACTTTTCTCTCCTCATCTGTTTTGTCACTTGTTTTGCATTTGGCTACGGTCACTGTCACTACTGGACCCTACCGAGGTGGCACAGGTAGTCCAACTTCTCCAGGATGACACAACAATACATGCCATTGCCAGAAGGTTTGCTGTGTCTCCCAGCAGAGTCTCAAGGGCATGGAGAAGATTCCAGGAAACAGGCAGGCAGTTACTGTAGGAGAGCTGGACAGGGCCATCGAAGGTCCTTAACCCATCAGCAGGACCCACCGGTATCTGCTCCTTTGGGCAAGGAGGAACAGGATGAGCACTGCCAGAGCCTACAAAATGACCTCTGGTAGGCAGGAAGAACACTGGTGTGAATGCCTCTGACCAAACAATCCGAAACAGACTTCATAAGGGTGGCCTGAGAGCCCAACGTCTTCTAGTGGGCACCGTGGAGCTCGATTGGCATTTGCTATAGAATACCAGAATTGGCGTCCTGAGCATTTCACAGATGACAGCAGGTTCACCCTGAGCACATGTGACAGATGTGAAAGGGTCTGGAGAAGCCATGGAGAACGTTATACTGCCTATAACACCATTCAGCATGACTGGTTTGGTGGTGGGTCAGTGATGGTATATCTGGGGAGGCATATCCATGGAGGGACTGAGGCACAGACCTCTACAGGCTAGACAACGGCACCTTGACTGCCATTAGGTATTGGGATCAAATCTTTGGACCCATTGTCAGACCCTATGCTGGTGCAGTGGCTCCTTGGTTCCTCCTGGTGCACGACAATGCCCAGCCTCATGAGGCAAGAGGATGATGGAATTAATCCCATTGACTGGCTCCCATGCTCACTCGCCTGACATCAACTCAACAGAACACCTCCGGGTGGGACATTATGTTTCGGTCCATCCAATGCCTCAGGCTGTCTAGGAGCTCAGTGATGCCCTGGTCCAGATATGGGGGGAGATCCCCCAGGACACCATCCATTGTCTCATTAGGACGTCGTCAGGCATGCACATGGGGGGCGGGGGGGCATACAAACTACTGAGTGCGATTTGGAGTCGCTGCAATGAAATGTGGGCAAGATGGACTCGCCTGCCTGCAGCAGCCTCATTTTTCCCCTTTGTCTTTGAATTCAGCCCTCTGTAGGCTGATCATTTTCATTTCCATCAGACGATATCCCATCCTTTCGTTCCTAACACATTACCATATCAGTCCATATCAGGAGAGATAGCCAGCAGGATTGTTTCCCCCATTGAGATCTGATGTGTTTTCAAAGTGATGCTTTAATGTTTTTGAGCGGTTTGCTATTGTTATGAATGTGTTAAGGTTCTTGGGTTTAGTTATGTGCCCTGTTCCCTTAATCTAGAGTAGAAAGGGGCGGGGCCACCATGATGATCAGCTGAAGAACCGCCCACTGCCTATTTATTCCAGGCAGAGAGTCAGGCCCATCAGATCGACACTGAGAGTTATGAAGTTTAAAGAGTATTATTAGTTTTTTTTATGATATGTTTACTTTGCTTTTGTGAATTAAGGATTGCATTACTGACTGAATTTGTTTGCTATGAGGGCCTTTTTAGGTAAATCATTTTGGATGTGCTTTGCTTCTATTTCCTAGTCTTACCGGTTTTCTTTTTCCTGTTTTTTTTGTTGATTTTATAGTGGCGCCCTTCGATGGAGTGGCACCTTGTCCAATGACTGTTCCCACCTTACACCCTATGGATGGATAGGTGTGTTATGACTAGGAGATCTAAAAACTTGCCCACCAGATGGGGAAATCCTATCACCAAACCCCGGCTAGCTACAAAAAGGGCCAAACAGAATCTATACAAAATGAAAGACTTATTATCACAAAAATTCTCTGTAAGTACACAAAGCTCTGTGGAGCGCAGAAGGCAAAAAAGGAGTGTCCAGCACGAGCAAACCAAGACGAACAAGTCCCAAGGCACAATCCAACAGCAAAGACGAAAAACAGAGCAAAATGGCCAAACATATCCAGTAATGTCAAAAATCACAAGCCCAGCAAAACTGACGGAAAGTCACTGACTCAATGTGAAGGAAGTGTGAGAACCCCTAACTGTATTTAGGGTGGAGGGAAGTTCCTGCTAGTGATTGGCAGCTGGGGACCACCGATAAAACACACCAAATATAACAAAACCTGCATATACACAAAGAAACCAAACTATACCCCCAAATGAATAAAATGCACAAGCCGTCTCAAACCTTATTCACACTATCAACATAAACAACAGACTGAGATATGAACAAAGACGACATTAAGCAAAGATTTGAACCCCAGACAGGACAGGCAGCCAGCCTGAAATACAACAGGATGGATTTTCTAATGGATATATAAAGATTTTTTTAATATTAAACAACGTGGTTTTGTTTTTGTCTAAGAGACCAGAGGTTTGTGGTTATCCTCTCCTCTGAATGTAATTTTTTAATAGATATTGAGATTTCCAAATTTTAAAAGCCCCCCGTTTTGAGTCTGCCCCTTTGATTTATTAGTGGAGTTCATGGGGATGTGTCACTACATGAAGGTTACAACTGGAAATCATTGGAAAAGTCATGCAATGGGATGGCATTTTGCGTGTCAACACTAAAGTGGCAATCTCACTACATTAAAGGAGCAAACGGCTGGAAACACATTCATCTATGCCAACTATCAGAACCGTTTAATAGCTTAAAAGTTTTCACTTGATAAATCATAAACCTTATTTTTAATTGGATTTTTTATTCCTTCTGCTGTGTCAGCACCAACCATTTCCAGCGTTACATGAAATAGGGCTTTTAAAGTTTGGCCAACAGCCTGAATGTAGGTATTGAGATCACTTTATATCTAATAAAGGAGATTAATGTGAATTTTAGCTCTCAGGGCTAATGAAAATGTTCAACAAAAGGTGTTTTTATTTTAAAAAACGTCAGCAAACTGCAGTTAGAGTAATACTGTAGGAAATGACAGTGGCTTGGACCCATTCAAAATACCATCATTCATTCTCTTTATGTATAAAATGAGAAGGGCTGTCTGTCTGTCCCGCAAAAACCCCCGGGCTGTGTACCTCCATCTAGGTCTCGATCGAGAGCTCATGCTGTGCCACACATAACACAACCCATGCATTGGATGTGTAGGCCACCTCAGCCATGAGGCTGGGCTTCGGTTCATTCTCACGGCAAGAGGTGGCATGGCCACATGTCCAGCGATCACACATCATGCCTGATGGGAAAAGATGTGGCGTGTGTGTGTGTGTGACAAAGCTGACAGAAAATCAAACACAGCGACACCTGCTGAGAGTGAAGTGCATTGCACAGGCCGGTGGATTGCATTGGGTAAGCAAGTCACACAGACAACGCAATCCTCCACACAGATAGATAGATAGATAGATAGATAGATAGATAGATAGATAGATAGATAGATAGATAGATAGATAGATAGATAGATA
>JANRMT010062845.1:15549709-15590136 GCA_026402145.1 Polypterus bichir lapradei | reverse complement strand
ATAGATAGATAGATAGATAGATAGATAGATAGATAGATAGATAGATAGATATTCATTTTAGTATAGTCGGCAGGATCACAAAATTACAAAGACAGATAACAGAGATACATTTTATTTTATTTGCAAATTAATAGAATAAGATATAAGAATATACTGACTGAAGTAAATTAATTTTCAGAATGGACTGTGGACCACTTTAGGTTTTAAATGAAACAGTCATAATCTTAACAACATTTCCAAAGTGAAGGCCAAGTCAATGTAATGATGTCTGTGCCGGTATTATGAATGATTCATTTGAAGTGGGCACAATCACACGGACACACACGGTTTTATTGGCGACATTTGAGTGCACACATCTTCTAAAGCTCGAGTCATTAAGGCCATCAAGTTACAAATACTCTGATTTTCTAATTCGGAAGAGGTAAAAGATTTATATCTTGTATTTCAAACACTCAGAGAGAACTTTTCAATATACTCACTCTCTCTCTCTCTCTCTCTCTCTCTCTATATATATATATATATATATATATATATATATATATATATATATATATGTATATAAGTTATTTTTTTTGGTTATATAACTTTAAGATAATTAAATGTGGGGTTGCTTTACATTTTCCTATGCCCACCCCTGCAGGTTACGTCGTGCACCAAACATGTCCGCCAAGCGCCGTACACAGAAGGGCGTATTTTGTTTACTCACCGGAGAAGGTGATGTTAAATCCTTCATATGATATTGAGAAATCTGAAATAAAGCGGAGCTGAGCCTTGAAATTTCCGTAGAGACCGGCATTGATTGCAGCGGGGAGTTCGGAGCCGGTGAGCCGTGCCAGTGGCTGGGTAAAGCTGCCGTTTTCGGTGATTAGTAAGTAGTCATGATGATCCTCCAAATGAAAGGTGTGGAAGGTGAATTGCACGCCTATTAAGAAAACCAAAATTAGGTGTGTGCACCACAATAATGACATGCAGTACATGCAGACTGGGCAGTTGATAGTCATAGAAATCGGAAATAATACATTTACAAGTACATATTAATTGAAGAGAGTGTTTTCCAAAAGGCTAATCTCTTTATCCATTGATATTAATGTACAGTATACATGAAGATTGCTTAATTCTTATTTTTCCTTTTTGTTCCACTTGTGTAAAACTGCGTCCAGGGGCGCTTCGTGGGGGGTTTGAGCCGCACGTGACTTGTAGCTCCTCGTCTCCATTAGCGCTCTTCTCTATTAACTTGGCAGTCACATAACTAGTGGCAGTCTAGCAAGTACAATATTTCAATTCAATTTCTGCCGTGCTACTCAGCCTTAAAGCCAATATAATTATGATCAGAGGCGCATAATAAATCATACTGGGTTTTCCATAAGCGCCCGCTTTCCAGTGACTGTTTAAACTCACACACGGCTGTGTGCTCTTTTTCTCTTCACAAACTGAACCAACGTTAACTACTTTAGCGCCGTTGGCCTTTCAGAACACGTTTAAAATTCAAAGAACTTTAGGAAAATGACTTCTTATTGGTTGTTTGTATTTTTCAGTAGTGAAGAGTAAAAACTTCTGAGGCACTGGCATCCCACCCAGGGTGGGTTCCTGCTCCACGTCTGATTGACAAACTGCTTAGTCCCGCAGGCTAATTCATCTGGTGAGTTCATTTTTATTTGTTATTATTGGTCTGTTCGCGTCACCATATTTCACAAATCTTAGTCATAATTCACTCCATGGCTGCGGGTTTTCCTGATGAATGTTCTTTCTCCTGTGTCTTCACTATTTAATAAGACAGCTGATTTATTGAACTCTTCTATGAGTAAAGCATGGTGCCCCACTGTGTTTCCTGTCGTTCATCCATACCAGTTTTGGGATCCACTTTTCCTGGCCTCAGACGGTCCATCTTCCAATTGCACAAAGCAAAGATAACACAGGAGTGACTTAGGGACAACTCTGGGAATGGCCAGACCTGGACTTGAACCCAATTGAACATCTTTGGAGAGACCTGAAATCAGCTGCCCCCTGAAGGTCTCCATCTCACCACACATACGAAGACGTGGAAATCAAGATTAGCAGGATAGGGAAGTGTAAATCGAGAAGTGGTGCCAGTTGTAATGGGAGCATCAGTTACATTAAAGAAAGGGTTTGAGCAGAACCTAAAGAAGCTCCAGGGTCTTCAATCAGCTAATAGAGTGCAGAAGATCACACTGATGGGCACAGCACAAATCCTTCATAAGGTCAGGTCACTGACTGGTACAGCACGTTGTTGCACACACCACACAACAAAACAAAACAGCTTGGGATTGTGGTTGGCAGCCCCCCTAGGCAGACACGTGGTCCAGTACCACCCTTCTGGAAGTGAGCTTCTATCTGCTGCAGCGAGGAATTATGTGGGCCTCTCCTTGGCCTGGTCCAGCCACTCGGGTCCTCAACAATGAGTCGGATCATGCTCGGGTAATGGCGCCAACAAGGCCATAGTGCCGTAACTGATGCTCCGTCACAATGCAGGTCATGTGCCTCATTCGGGACCCCGTGAGCAACACAAAGACAAACCGGTGGCACCCAAGGACCCTCTGAAGAGACACACATGAAGGAGTCCAGTCTTCGTCTCAGGTCACTGGAAGAGTGTCCGTGTCTCCCAACAAGACAGGAAGCCCCAGGACTCTAAAGACTTGGACCTTCATCCTTTGACAGAGACATGGGGGGTGCCACACACCCCTTTCCAGCGACCTGATGACCCCCCATTCTCTCCCAGTCCATCTACTGACTTCATAAGGGGCTTGGGTAAATCGTTATGGTTTCTGGTAGAGAGCTGGACTTACCAGGAGACCACCAAATGCAAGACGAAACAAAAGTTAAACATAATAATAATAAAAATAATAATACGAAGATAAGGAAAGTGAAAAAGAAGAGAAGAATCAATACCTTTTCCGTGACTAACTTCTACTGTCCAAGTACAGTTTAGTGAATTCGGATAAAATTCCGGGTATCCAGGTGACAATATTGTGCCTCCGGGCCCACGAACGTCACCACCACATAACGCTGTGAAGAAAGAAAAATGAAATGAATACAAAAGAAATATTTAAAAATTCTAATAACTTTTTAAAATTAATTTAAAAGTATGTAAAGTAAAGTGATTTAAAGGTAGCCCTTAGTAGGGTGCCATTCCCAAAGCACACGTTGTCCATGTCTTTTACAGGCCCGTGTGGTCTGCTCATTGCATTCAGATGCCTTCACTTTCTGCACACTTTACTGTCTTTCAGATTTCGTTTGAAATTAATAAATTTGCCATTTACGCTCAGCAATCTACACTCAATAACCTCTAATGACAAAGTGAAGACAGGTGTTGGTAAAGGTTTGACAAATTGATTAAAAGTCCCAAAGTGAAATCATTCATTCCCAGAAGTACTCGGCCCCTTTGCTGTGGCCTTCCATGTTCTGCTCTGGTCCACCCTGTTTGCTTGAACTCTCCTTGAGATGCGTCCAGACCTTGATTGGAGACCACCTTCAATGAATTGCACATCATTTAGACCCGGTGTATAGAAGGTCCCACGATTCACACTGCCGGTCAGGAGAAACAGCAAGCCATGAAGTCCAAGGAACTCTCTGTAGACCTCTATGGTGAGGCCCAGATCAGGGCAACAGGATCAAACCATTTCTGAAGCTTTGAGTGTTCCCAGGAGCACAGTGGCCTCAGGAATTAAGAAATGGAAGAATTTTTGGAATGTGGATGCCCAGAGAGACAGGATCTCATTTTTACTTCTCATCTGAAGGACACGTGTGCATCAGAGGTAAGGAGTACCCTACCGGGACACACAGTATTGTTTTATTGTTCCACCCACAGATATGAGAAGACGCTCGATGAGGGCTACTGACTCCTCCCTTTCTGGTCAGAGGAATAAAAGACCGTGACGCTCCCAGAAGGTAGTGTCTCATCTGGGAAAGAGCAGACCTCTGGATGGAGTTCCAACCTAAACATTGACCTCTGCTTTGAGCTACCATAAACTTGGTTTTGGAGGCCCTACAGCCTAATAATAGTTTTGCCCTTATTTGCCCCACCATGCACTTTATTATTTTTGCTTTGCCAGCATCATTATTAGAAGGGGCAATCTGGTTGGCCCCCAACATATTTTTTTTATTTTGGATTTGTGTGTTTCCTCGCTCAACCACAACATTGGAAAATAATTAGAAGGCCCAAGTATCAAAGCAAAAGAAAGCAAGAGAGCTTCGTACAACTACTACACCAAAACGCCTGCAACTAGACAACTCCTCATTATCCTAAATTCTCTGTCAGAACAGCAGCAGCCATAATGCAGAAGAGGAGCAAAGCACTTCCAAAATATGCAATGAAAAGGTGGGCTTTCCAAAGACATTAAACGGGAGTTGATTGGGTGCAGTTTAACGATCATCACTTGTGCAATACTCTTCCAAGGGTGAAGCTTGATGGAGGCAGCTTCATGACGTGGGACTGCTTTTCAGTGACAGGATTGAGGGAAAGCAGAACTTAGCAAAGTACAGAGATACCCTTAATAATAATGAAGAAAAAAAAGAAAAAACCTGCTCCAGAGTACTCGGGATTGTGAAATGGAGACATCTTTGTGAAAAATCTGAGGGAGAAGAATCAGAAGGTAGGTACAGGATATTTATATAAAGGCTATGACAGTAAAAGCTGAAATTTAAGGTGATGATCATCAATCCATCATGAGATGACAGAGAGACCTCTAGAGATCTGTGCAGAAACCTGTGGGTTGTAAGAGGAAAACATGAGGAAGAGCTGTGGCTTTAATGGAAGCCCCAGCAAGACAGACGTAACAGTTGCCAGCTGAGAGAGAACCTGTGCCTGGACAAAGTGCATGACATAATTAGTGAGGAAGGGTTGAACCCACGGAACATCGTGAAGAAAGAAACAAAAGGATTGGGTCGTTGAAGAAATATATTCAATGAATAGAGGTGAGTTGTCCAGAGCCACACCAAAATGACCGAGACTGATGGTGAAATGGAGACATCTTAGAGATCAGTCTGAGGGAGAACAATCAGAAGGAACGTAGAGGACATTCATGTACAGGATATACAGACACTGAAAGGTGAAGGTTAAGGTGATGATCATTCATCCATTATGAGATGACAGAGGTACCGCAGGAGATCTGTGGGTTGTAAGAGGGAAAACCTGAGGAAGATCTGTACATCATCAGCATAGAGGTAGTAGGAGAAGCCATGAGAAGTAAGAACATTGCTTAAGGAAACAGAAGTAGGGAGAAAAGAGAAGTGGACCCAACACTGGATGGTCCTTGAGGCACACCTGTGGAGAGCATCTATAGGGGAGCAGTGGTGGACTTAGGTATGGAAAAGCCAAAAAAAAAAATCAGAATGGTGGATACAGCCTGAGCTGGTTATCCCATTAGTGTTAGGGTTTAGGGTTAGCGTTAGAGTTAGGGATGCCGTGTATGAAAGTCAGAGGATGCACACTCCATAAAGTCCCTGTTATGTACACAGAAGGGCACCAGATATGTAACTGAAGAAACGTGCACTCCGGACACTGAAGGGGACAAGGTCATTGAAGTCTAATACCGACTACCTGCTATGGACACCGAGGGGCACATAGGACTCCAAATGGTCTTCCACTGGCACCTGTGGAGGAGACCAGGAGACACAGACATGTAGAACTTGAAGGAGGCCAAAGCAGAACCACTGATTGCAAGTTTATCGAGGAAAGAGACGAGCAAGGAGTGGTTAACAGTAAGCCATGAAAGTTCAAGAAGGAGAAGAGAAGAGAGAAGCGGCTCGTGCTGATCCAAGAGCATCCATGCGGTGCAGCAGAGTGAACCCTAGAGAATGCAGACTGGCAGATTGTGGTCAGTGAGATGAGAGGACTGTGGACTGTGCATTTTAGCGTCAACATTTTACACATAAAAACATGAAAATACATAAATAGAAGGCCAATAACAAAAAAATAATAATAATTACAAAAAGACATAAGAAGGAACATAAACAGAGAGCAGGCAGACAAACCAGAGACCCGGGATTTCATCATTTTGAACTTTGTGTGCTGCTCTTCAGTCCTGCATATCACTCCTTTATAATAAAATCTTTACTTCTTATACTTTATCAGTTTTCTGGGTTCTGTCTCAACTAAAGTCTGCCCCCCCCCCCCCTCTTCTTCCACAGTATATATTATTTTAAAAAGGAACATTCCTAAAAATGAAGGAGGAAAAATGGCTTGACTTTACAGAATTATGATTTGGAGAGCAATGTGTGCGTTTTCTGTTCCAGATGTATTTATCTTCTCATTTCAAGACAGGCCTTTATACAGGTGCACTGAAGCATCAATATCACTACAGTTGGTGGTCCATGGATTTCTGCTTAGGCTAATCGGATCAGTGTCTGCAATTTTGGCTAATGACTCTCACATCATCAATTCATAGACCTAAAACGCTGCAAGTGATTTTTAAATATCTTGTGTGGTAAGAAGTTTCCATCATCCGGAGTAGCAATCATTGTAAATTATCTAGACGTAGTATTTTTTTTTTTTTTTTTGCCCACAGACAGCCTAATGGTTCATAGCAGGAAATGAATTCTCTGGGCTTATTTAACTCAAAAATCAATATCTAAACAAGGAATTACGAAAAAATCTAAACAGTCCATCAAAAGTGGCACTTCTCTCTGCATTTACTTTTCACGCACAATTTCTTCATGGTGAATTAGAGTAATTTCCAAAAAACTCACTTTCACCCAACAAAGGAATGCAATTAAGCTCTGAAAGCTCCACTTATTATTGGACTTGAATTGTGAAAATGGAAAAAAAAGGAAAAACAAACCAAAAAAAGGGGGCAACAGTCAATGTGTGACCCCCACCCCCAATGTGGCGCCTGTGCCATACTTGTCATTGATTCTAAACCATTAGGTGCCACCGATGTCCCTCACTTATCTTTATCAATGTTAACTTGCTAGGTGACATAACATAACATCTCATACATGACATATGACATAAGTCAGATCTGGGCCTCGGCATGGAGCCTAATCTCACAGCCTAAAGTGCACGGCAGGAACCCACCCTGAGCAAAGGGGCCCATCTATCACAGGGCTAGCTTACGCACACAGCCACACTAACGTACGGCTGACTTTGAAATCTCAGTTCTCGTATCATGCACATTATTATAGACGTGGGTAGAAAACCAAAGTACCCAGAGGGAAGGCCAAACAGACCTAAGAAGGATGAGCAGATCCCACATGAACACTGACAAGGTGTGGGATTTGGACCAGTAAGCTGTATCTCACCACTATGTCACCTTCAATTCATTAAATTTAGTATATCATTTACAAAGTACTATCTATGTAATTTTGTGATCCTGCCGACTATACTAAAATTAATTTCTATCAATGTAACTTTGTGATCCTGCCGACTATACTGAAATGAATATCTATCTATGAATGTACTTTTTTGATCCTGCCGACTATACTAAAATGATCTCTCTCTCTATCTATCTAATCCTGCCAACTACGCTAAAATGTCTATTTATCTATCTATGGAACTTTGTGATCCTGCCGACTATACTGAAATGAATATCTATCTATGAATGTACTTTTTTGATCCTGCCGACTATACTAAAATGATCTCTCTAGCTATCTAATCCTGCCAACTACGCTAAAATGTCTATTTATCTATCTATGGAACTTTGTGATCCTGCCGACTACACTGAAATGAATATCTATTTTTAATTAAATATTACACTCTGTGAATATTATCAAATTTGTTACAAAATACTACCATGAAAGTGATGATCAGAAGCATAGCATTGATACAAAAAGCCTTCATTTTTATTTGCACTGAGATGACTAATGCTCATTTCATTGACTGTTCATTCATTGATTGTTGACTTACTATAGAATTTATCTTTCCATGCCCAACAGATTTGTTTCACTATGACAGAAATGACTAGACACACTGGACATAAGATAGGAAACTGTCCCAGATGGAGTGCCAGTCTACCTGTGCCCTCTCATGCCCACATCCACACTGGGGCCATTTTAGAGTTGCTGATTATCCTGACCTGCATGACTTTGGGATGGAGAAAAACCAGAGTTCTGGGAGGAAAACCCAGTTGCCTACGGAAAGAACATTTAGATTCAACAGTGGGTTTCAAACCCAGGACGCTGGAGCTGTGGCACTGTCCTCTGTATGTTTCCACTTTCAAACACGTTTACGTTGGTTTGCAGATTTAGCTATCTCAGTTTCAAAAGGAAAGGGAGAAGCTGCAGTCTGAATGTCATACGGATTGATCTTCCGGCTCTATCAGTGACTACAGCTGGCACATTTTACCACAAGGATGGCCATATTGTCAATTGTTGTAAACCTTTTATCTCAGACAGCTTAAAAGCCCTGCTTTAGTCATCCTGATCCAGTGTATGACCATGGATTTTTGTCAGTGATGGATTTTTGAGAGTGTAATTCTCTTTGCTCATTACTTAAATGCAAGTTAAGCATTTCACTTCCATCAATATATTGCTATAATTTGGACTCGCTGCTTTTTTATGGAATGCCATTGGTCATAAGAAAGCCACCTCAAGCACTACAGGAACTCAGCAGAACTATGAGTCGAAAACTCTTCCAAGGTGTTGCACCGTGTGAATAGGAAATCCATACCAGGAAGTGCGGTCAAAATTTCAATGGACAGGAAGAAGGTTGAAAGACGTTTCAGATTAGACTGATCTGTTACACCCAGGACCCACCCCACAGTTCAAGAGTGTTACACAATCCCATCAACCATCCATCCATCTTCCTAACGAACTTGTCCAGGGTGGGGTCGTGGGGGCAACTGAAGCCTATCAGGCAATCATAGGGAGTGACACCACCTGGACCGGTGCCAGTCCATCTCACCCTTTGGCTTCATTCTTGTTAAGCTTTTCAGTTCCACCACCTTGTGTCGTCTAACTGCTCCGAGGAGGATGAGCTCATTCCAGTATGCAGGACCTCAAGGTTGGCGCTGGCCTAGAATGAAGTATCAGCAGTGTCTCCATGTAATCTAATTCAGGATGACCTAACATCACACTTATATTCCATTAACATGCCATCAGCTTCATGTTCACCTAAATATTCATACCCTACAAAGCCATCGTCTAACAAAGGTTTGTCAGCCTAACTCTGATCACTGAGTAAGCGTGACGTGTGCTCTAATGGCGTCTTTGTTAAGTAAATTTCCACTGCTTATGTATTGCTGGAGTCTGAAGGACATTTTATTGAAGGAGTGCTGAAGCAGAACCAGGCTCAGGATTTTTCTTGATCACTATCTACTGTGTAATGAAGATGAAGATGAAGATGTTACCGCCATTGAATTATGAGAGTGCAGTGCTTCCTCTCCCCTCCAGCCCCTCGCTTATGGAGTGCTGTCTGCTCACAACGTTCAGCATTTGCTTTTACTTTTTGAAATTGGTGTCGTCCAAGGACTAAACATTCAGTTCTGACTTTGGAGTTGGGCCGTCAGTGGCAGGTTTCTTCTCAACTACAAGATTTATCATTTGGCCCTCGTTTTGCGCCCCTTATGTCACTGGTTTTTGCTTCCTTTTCTCCCCTTTGAGGGTCCTCCATCGAGTCCAGTCTAGCTCTGCTATAGAGCCTGACACACACACACACACATATACACACACATATATATATATAATTTTTTTTTTCAGTTAGCATAACAAAGTCTATCTCAAACAAATTAGTTTTTGTTCTTTCAGACATGAGTCAGATTTTTAAAAAGTCAAGGCATGATTGTATTTTGCTCAGAAATGCTGTTTGCAGAGCCCTATTTTTCATAATCAGGGTGTACCCCAGTTCACATCCATACTGGTCTGATTTGGATATTCATACACATTAGAACGATGTGGATGAGAGCAGGCCATTCTGCTCAACCAAAGTGCTGTCCGCTTCATTCTTCTAAAATAACATCGGGTCGAGTTTTGAAGATCCCTAAAGTCCTATCGTCTACAACATGATTTGGTCACTTGCTCCATGAGTCTGTGGTTCTCTGCATGAAGAAAAACTTCCTAATGTTTGTGTGAAATTTCACCTTAACGAGTTTCCAATTGTGTCCCTGTGTTCTTGATGAACTTATTTTAAAGTCACTGTCTCAATCTGGATGCATTTTAAACATTTCAATTGTGTCTCCTCTTAATTTAAACTGTAAAGGCTCGGCTCTTTTAATCTTTCCTCATAACTCATCCCCTGTAGCCCTGGAATCAGCCTAGTTGCTCTCCTCTTGACCTTCTCTAGTGCTCCTATGTCTTTATGGAGACCAAAACTACCCACAGGACTCCAGATGAGGCCTCACCAGTGTGTTATAAAGCCTGAGCAGAACCTCCTGTGACGTGTACTCCACACATCAAGGCGCTATATAACCTGACAGTCTGTTAGCCTTCTTAATGGCTTCTCAACACTGTCTGGTTAATGGCTAAGCTCAATCTTCTTTTTCTTAAACTGAAAAGGCTCAGCTCTTTTAATCTTTCCTCCTAACTCATCCCCTGTTAGCCTTTAATCAGCTGAGTTGCTCTTCTCTGGACCTTCTCTAGTGCTGCTATGTCTTTATGGAGACCAAAACTACCCACAGGACTCCAGATGAGGACCCACCAGTGTGTTATAAAGCTTGAACAGAACCTCCTGTGACTTGTACTCCACACATCAAGGCGCTATATAACCTGACAGTCTGTTAGCCTTCTTAATGGCCTCCAAACACTGTCTGGCAGTTGAGTGATCTTTCTGGGCAGCCAGGCTTCCTTTCATCCTAAATTTTCATCTTCTTCCTTCACTTTTTTCTTGTACCCATAGCTCAGGTCGATCCTCAAAATATCTTTCTATCATCCCAAATTTTATGTTATTCTTCCTCAATTTTGTTTCAACAACCAGTTTTCAATTAAAACCATTTTCAGCGCTGTACTCACATCTCCATGATGCTGGTAAAAAGCCCCTCGCTATTTCAATGACGTGGGATTTAGATCTACAGCACTCTTCTGCCCAGAACTGGGACTCCATCTTTAAAGAAGTCAAACCCCGCTCCAAATGTTCAAATCACCCGTAAATTTAGTATATAGAATTGTCTATTGAGTTTATGTGCCTCCTTTGAAATGATGTCTAATGGGTTTTGCCCTAATGTACGCTCTCTTAAAGTGGAGTGGGTGCTGGTGGGCTGGGGACGTTTTTGTTGCATTTTTCTTATTTTGTTTGTTTCACATTTTCTTTCTCTTGAAAAAAAACAGTAGAAAGTTGTTAACGACATGAAACATGAAGTCAAATCGTTTCGGCTTTGCTTAACAGGTTTCAGAGCGTACACTCGAGTTTACAAATACCAAATTACTTTTTCCTCCTGGCACGTCACTCAGTCAAATATCCTTGGAAAGGTTCAGAGACACTCGAGTAAACACCCAGCCTGCCACGGTTTCTTTATTTTTCTTCCTTCACAGGTTGATGCTGAAACCGAGGATTTGTTGCACAAATACGTTTCACATGGCATCACGTAAAGCCATCATCTTTCATGGCCTCCTTAGGGACGTCCCGCTAATCTCTTATCAACTGCAGATGCCACCAGGCTGCTGTTCGGAGACACTTTTGTTCCTCGGCTACTTCTGCACATCTCCTCTGCAGGCCGGGATAAACTCTGATCTCTGGGATTAAACCTGCAGAGCTTGGATTCCTCATCAATAAAGTGAATTACAACCCCAAGAAATCCCTGAGTTGTTAAATTAGGATGAATTGGCCGATATACAGTTACAGCGGCAACAGCAGCATGACAACCCTTTTGGAAATAACTGTTGTCACACACGTGCGCTTAGGGGGCAGCCAAAGGGTCCAATTCAGGTTGGCACCACGATAAATAACAAGGGTTCATAAAGAGTTTTAATGCCTTCTCTCTCTTCTTCCTATAGACCCCCAGAAGAATATCCAATTTTCTCCTCAATTTGGGCCCACCCTGATGACCTCACTTCTGGCCAATCCTGAGGATGTCACATCAGACCCGTCCTGATGACCTCACCCTACTTCCTGCCGACCAGCTCATTCACTGTCCTCATTTGTCTCGTATTATTTTATAGTTTTAAGACCGGTATCAGTCTTTCAAGATTACTCAACCAGCCTCTACAATGCAGCATACATGGAGGAACCTCAAACCTTTGATTTGTTTGCCTTGATTTAGTCAGTCAGTCATTTTCCAACCTGCTATATCCTAACACAGGGTCACAGGGGTCTTCTGGAGCCAATCCCAGACAGCACAGAAGGCATAAGGCAGGAACAAACCCCCGGGCATGGCGCCAGCCCACCACAGGGCACACACACACACACCAAGCACACACTAGGGACAATTTAGGATCACATGTCTTTGGACTGTGGGAGGAAATTGGAGCGCCCGGAGGAAACCCATGCAGACATGGGGAGAACATGCAAACTCCATGCAGGGAGGACCCGGGAAGCGAACCCAGGTTTCCTAACTGTCAGGCAGCAGCGCTACCACTGCGCCACCGTGCCACCCTGCCTTGATTAATTTACACCGTATTTACACCGATCTGCCACAAATTATCAGCGTTTGCCATTCACAGAAATTTTCTGATGACTCGTGCATCATAGGCTGCATTAATAATGGAGATGAGTGGGAGTACTGGAATGTGGTGGAGGACTTTATCTTATGGTGCAAGGACAAGAACTTGGAGCTTAACATCAGCAAGACAAAAGAGCTGGTGTTGGGCTTCAGGGTCGTGCCAAGGAGCCCCTGAGACCTGACACCATCCAGGGGGAGGACAGGGGGAAGTGGTGCAGAGCTACAAATACCAGCAAACTGGACTGGTGAGACAACACAGTGGCACTGGACACGAAGAGTCAGAGCAGACTGCACTTGCTAAGGAGACTCCGGTGTTTTGATGTGTGCAGCGAGCTTCTGGAAATGTTCTACCAGTCCATAGTTAGCCAGTGTGGTGATCTCCTGGGGAAGCAACCTGAGCTCAAAAGAAGCACAAGGGCTGAAGAAACTTACCAGGAGAGCCTGCGCCCTTCATAAGGTGAACCCTGTTGTGGAAAAGAGGATGGTGGCAAACTTGGATGCTCTCATGAAAAATCCCCTCCATCCCCTGCAGGTGGCGCTCTCTCTCTCTCTCATGGAGTATGTTTAGCCACAGGCTCATTCCACCACAGTGTGCTAAGAAGTGCTACTAGTGGTCTTTTCGACCCACTGCATTTCTATAGTTCATCCTTGGGTGCTTGCTAAGTTTATTTTGCCATTTTGAAATATCGGAATAATATCCATCCATCCATCCATCCATTTTCCAACCCGCTATATCCTAACTACAGGGTCACGGGGGTCTGCTGGAGCCAATCCCAGCCAACACAGGGCACAAGGCAGGAAACAAACCAACGGGAAGGGCGCCAGCCCACCACTGGGCACACACACACACACACACACCAAGCACACACTAGGGACAAGTTAGAATCACCAAGGCACCTAACCTGCATGTCTTTGGACTGTGGGAGGAAACCAGAGTACCCTAACTCTTAACTGTGAGGCAGCAGCGCTACCCACTGCGCCACCGTGCCGCCCTCGGAATAAGATACATTTATGTTTTCATTTTTATTTACATATCAATTGATTGAGTTGCTGTTTTATTTGTCCTGTGAGTTTGTATCCTTGTTTCTGCTGCTGTATGCGTGTGAATTTACCCTTTTAGCTAATCTAATTAAAAGCACCTGCCTAACATCGTGTAGGTGCCTCTCATGCCACAGAAACTCCTCTGACCCATTGAAATAAGGACTCCCACGAGACCTCTGAAGGTGTCCTGTGGTAACTGTGCACCAAGATGTTAACAGCAGACCTCATAAGTCCCGTAAGTGGCGAGGTGGGACCTCCACAGATTGGACTTGTTTTTCCCCAGGACTTCCCACATATGCTCGCTCGGATTGAGATCTGGGGAATTTAGAGGCCAAGTCAATACCTTGAACTCTTCATCATGTTTCTCAGATCATTCCTGAACAATATACTTGCCATGAAGGGGTACATGTGGTCTGCAACACTCTTTGTGTGTCATGAATGCCAGGACCCCAGGTTTCTCGGCAGGACGTTGGCCACATTCACAGGTGTGTAGTTAAGTGTATTTCTACGTCACGTGCGCTTTCGTTTTTATTTTTAGCGTGGACGGAGATACTTTTGTAAATGAATGTATGGATGCAGATTGTTTTCAGTTTAAAACAATGATTTTTAAATCAAAACATAGTATTGTGGATGTAGCCAAATAGAGAGCATTGAAAGACCAGTGAGGTCACTGTTTGTTCCTTGGTGGTCCCATTCCTTTCAGTCTTTAGACAAATCCTCCACTGGAAATCAGTGAACCAACCTTGGAGGAACGTGGAACTCCACCACCTCTGAAAGCTGTTTTTCTTGCATGCCGTCACGCCAGACCTTACGTTCATGTTGTCCTTTAGACACCTCAATTAAACGAGGCTTCCTCCAGGACCCCAGCTCTCATTTTCTTGTCCTTATTTTTAATGTTCTGCTCTTCTCTGTGCTTTGTGGGTGGAGCCCTAAGAGGTGGGGCCACCTTGACGTCATCACTCCTGACTCCTCCCTCTAGCTATTTAAGCCAGAGCAGAGACGGTACTGATCATTGCATGTATTGGAGTCCTGAGAAAGCTGCTGATTTTCTTTGAATTTTTCAGTTTAAGGAATTACAATTACCGATTGTGGATTTGGACAGGTTTGCTGTAGGACTGTCATTTATACAACTTCTTTTTACCTTTTTTGGGATCTTTTGGGCATTTTCCTATGTATTGTATTTTTTGTGAATAAATCCTTTATGTTTAAAGATCCATTATTCACCCTTTTGTGCATGTGCCAGAGGTTTACGGTTATCTTCCTCCTTGTGAGGCTTTTGCTTTATTTTGGCCTAGTTCTTCCCAGTTCTCCTTGATTGGAGCCTGTTAGGTCCAAATCCTAATATTGTAGCCTGGAGTAAGCTGGACTGGGTGAGTGTTATACCACTTTAAGTCAAGTGTGAGGGCTCTGTCCAGGTGTTGTTCCTGCTCTGCGTCCTATAGTTACTGGGGTAGGCCCCAGCTGCTAGACAACTCTGCTCTGGATAAGTGCGTTAAGAAAATGAATGGATGGATTATTTCATTGGAAATATAAGCTCGAATAATACATACCATCACACGTGGGCAGAGGGTGGCTCCACCAATGGTTTTTCTCACAAACGAGTGGCTCCTCGTGGCTTAACCTGTATCCTGGGTCACATCCAAATGACACCGTGGAGCCAATTGAAAAGTCGTGCCCATATCTGCGCCCATTCACTGGAATGCCAGGGTCCAAACAGGAGTATGTGTCCACTGTAACACCTGATAAAGAAGAAGCACATTTTTTTTTTTTTTAAATATCCATTGGAGATGTCCAGTATCTCAAATGTCCACCACGTTAAGAGCAAATCCATAATGTGGCGATTCTTAAACTAAAGCCATCTGTTGACAATTACAAGTTATTGAAGACTCTTAATATTCTGCATACCCCCCTTGTCCTTAGGGTCAAAATGACCCACCTTCACTATATCCCTTTTAGAAAAGCCCCCTAACTAAATTTTAATCTTTTACTCAAATTTGTATGGAAAAAAAAATCAATAAATAAAATGACCTGCCATACATTAAGAACTTGGTGAACATTTTGCTTTTTCCTGTTTTACAGTACAGAGGGACTGTCCTCATTCAGTGTGCATTACTCAATTGCACTACACAACATAATAATTGATTTTTTTTTGCTGTAATTATTATTACTATTATTATTGTTGCTGTAGTTTTAATACTGTGATTATTTTTCTTGCTAGCCATCTAACAATTGATCACTGTGGACCTCAGTGTTAACATCTGCAGTGCACCATCGGTTGGAATGTATTTGGTAATACATGTAGCAATAAAATGCAATGCATTTGTCATTCCAACAGATGGCACATCAAAAACATTTGCAGTAATAAAATACATTATTACAAATGTTTATGAAGCGCCATCTGTTGGAATGACAAATACATTGCATAGGTACATGCCATTGGGATTAATAAAATTTATTTAAACTAATCTTGCCCAAGAAAATGTGATATACAAGTCAATGTTGTTGTTCCAATCTGTTTTTTGTTTTTTTTGTTTGTTACCTTCAGCATCAAAAACGACCCAAAGACAATCTTTGGTCTCATGGTCTGGAATCCCTGCAGAATTTATTTTTTTCTCCAGCCGTCTGGATTTTTTTAATTTGTTTTTTCTGTCCTCCCTGGCCATCGAACCTTACTCTTATTCTATGTTATTTAATGTTGACATTTTAATTTCCTACTATTATTTTATTTTTTTATTTTTCATTATGTAAAGCACTTTGAGCTACATTTTTTTGTATGAAAATGTGCTATATAAATAAATGTTGTATTGTATTGTATTTGCACTTTGACTGTGTTTGGCATTCATAATTAGACTTAAAAAAAAATGCAACAATTGTTTTTTCATAGTGTAGGATCATTACAGGAAAAGTCACCCAGTGTCATGTTGTCCAGGGTGTCTCCTCCACTGGTGACATCAGAAATGGGTCATTTATGCTCCTCAAGACAACTCAAGGATGTTCTTCCCATTTTCGCCTCCATATTGCTCCACCTTCATATTCCTCTTCTTGTGCTGAGCTTTTTTGCCAGTCAGTTAGTTACTGCTGTGCCACACTCAGTCACCGATGATCGTGATGCCTCTGGCAAATCTTCCACAGCCAGCCGATGTGTTGCAATATTTATGTGTACGCGTACAGCAGGCTGTCATTAAATGGCAGGGCACTCCTACGCATCTCTCGACACACAGAAGGATGCCAAAGACGTCCAAAGATGTCAAGAAGGCCTTGCTTTATTTTGTAAACACACAAAGAATGATAAAGAAACAAACTGGGTACTGATAGTGGCACAAAATCACAACCATTATTCTTCTACCGACTTTCTGCTTCCTTGGCTGACATGTGGGGTACCTCCAAGCACCCCCTGAAAGCCTCAAAACTGAATATAACATTTATTATGGTCTATCATGGATAGACAAGCATTTCCGCTGAGATGTTCCCTCATCTGCTTAGGAGGCCAGTAAAACAGAGGTTGGCATTGAAGCCCAGTGTGACAGAAGATGTGGCAGAGTTGACATCTTGGTGGGGATGGATAGCAGTCATTTAGTTGGTTGGGAAACCATTAGGAATGAGGAAGACAGTTGTAGATTTCCTCCCGTGCACATATCACCCTCCTGCACACCGGGTGGCAGCATCCCTTTAAGAGGAGACACCACAGGGCATCATGGGAGTGGCCCTGTTGGGTACCACAGGTGTCACCAGTGGGATCTATCTGGAGGTGAATCTGCTGTCCCACTGCATATACAGATGGATGGCACACATGGACTGGCATCCCAACCTGGGTTTAACAGAGGACCTTACCAAGGATGCCAATGTAATTGAAGGACCGGGAGAGATAAACATTGCTGAATATTTTCTCCCCCATTACACCAGATGGCAGAATCCCTAGGTTGGGATTCCACACACAGACATCCACAGGGCATGCTGGGAGCTGGAGTCCTGTGGTGCAGCTTTGCTAAGTTCCAAGGGGGCTGCCAGAGAGAGCTGTTGGGATTCATAGTCCCTACTTTCAGGGACTTCCCGTTGACCCAGAAGTGCTTTGAATGGGACATACTGTTGCTCTGGAAGTACTCCTGTGTCTTAGCGAAAAGAAGCCGCTCGATCTCAGCCAGGCGAATCTGATTCAGGAGAGGAACTGGACAACAGAGAAGAAAAGGAGAAGAAAACATTTGCTTTGCTGTTCTGTACTGGGCTGTATTAAAAGGAAGAAACCTGTTAAAGGTATTTTATCTCTATATATAATCTTCATTTGGATCTTGATCTTTGTTTGTCCGCAAATGAATTAGAAGAAGCACTAGATGGCAGTAGAGAGACAGCTAAAACATAGGCATTGCATTAAGAATCTCCTCCAGGCTTATACTACTGAAGACTGTAGTACTCCAGTCACACCTAAAAACACAGACATTCAAACTAAACAAATTTTTGTGCTTTAAATTAACTAAAGAGATCTTCATTTAGACCTTGATCTTTGTTTGTCCGTGAATTCCACGAATGCGTAGACCACCTTCCAGTTTAGTACGTTGTTGTTACTCATGGATGTCAACAATGTGCCAGAATAACGGAAGGGGTGGTGGACAGTGTTACGCTGGTTAGCTCCTGAGGCCTGGTTAGAGAATGAGATTGCCGAAGATAAAAGGTACGTGCCTACGTAACATATGAATGAAAGAAAGACAGTGGGTGAAATGAATGACAACGTAACAGCACATTCCAGAAATGATTATTGTTACGTTGTAGCCGGCGAGTGCTGCACATCTCACAGTTGTACCGTGGCTTGCTGACATGTCAGTGAAGTGATCCCTATTTATGCTTTAAAGAGCCTGGATACCTATGTGCCCCCCTTTTATAACCATTGCTCCGTGCATATTGCCTTACTCTTTGGATTGCGTACAAAGCAACCTGCGAGATTGGAGAAAGGTTGAGAAGAGATCGTCAGAGGAAACGATAGCGTCGTGAAAACGAGACGGACTGTGAATGTACAGAAGCAGAAATGCTCCTACACCACCACATTATTACAATTCGGACAGTGATTCCGAGTAGGCCGTTCCTATCGAATCATTATCCAAGGGTTTTCTTTTGTAATTTTTCCCTTATAAAAAATCATAATGCTGTGCGACGAAGGGCCCAGTTCACGACTGGCAGCCGCGTTTAAACAGGGAGCCCTTCACAGACAACTTTAACACGCACAACGTAGTTGGGTGCACATGGCTAGTTGTAATAAAAAACATTTACAGTGGTGCCTCGGTATACGTCCGCTTTGGAATAAGTCCAACTTGGTATACGTCACGTTTGGAATACGACTCGTGTGCTAGAACACCGTGTGCTACCCTCGTTTACCTCTCTCGAGACAAAGCCACGACTGCCCACGAGCACCAGTACGCCAGTTGCTAGCATTCAGTGAACAACCTGCGCTATAACTCTATATGAATTTTCACGTGATTTTGTGTTTTTTCGCATAAGTTTGAATTGATTGTTGAAAAGTATGACAGTGGCATGCATATCTGGGACATGGCTGCTGCATACCGTGTGCCGAGAATGACGGTATCTACGATTGTGAAAAACAGAGACGTTATTAAAAAGTAAAATGAGGTTGAATTTTCATTTATTTCATCTAATTACTTTTGCATTTATGTATTTTAGTAAGCAGTGTTTAAATTATTTTATACAACCCCATCGATGTAAAATATGCCAATAACAATAGGATTTTTTTTTCATGGGAACGGATTAATCATTTTCCCTTTATTTCTTATGGGAAAAATTGGTTTGGTATAAGTCAAAGGATCTGGAACGGATTAAGGACGTATACCGAGGTACCACTGTATTTGCACTGTGTTTGTGAAGTTGTGTCTGGGGTTTGGGGCTCGGTGGCGCCCCCTGGTTTTCACAGTATGTAAAATCAAATCCCAATGAATGTTTAAACTGTCCCACTTGGACAATCAAAGGTGGTGAATATTAGAGGCGGACTCCTGAAACTGATGTCACTTTAGGTGACTTTGAGTTGGAGGGCATGTCAGCCTTGGTCTCATCACGTTAATTGACAAGACAGAAAATCCCTCGACATGACAGACTTAGCGAGTGCACGGTGATTTTCCAGCACGGTTTTTTCTGAGAGCCATAGCATGCTGCCTGATGGAGCCGGTGCTACACAAAGGGTTAACGGGTATGGCACGTTCAGCCATAACCTCCGATCTTTTGTTTCTTTTTTTATTTCTGTCGTGGTACATAAGACACGAGACATCAGACAGACGAGTTTCTCTTCTGTCTGTGATGTCCAAAACACCGGCGGTCCTTTGCTGCATTCCGTGCATTGAGTGCTCATTGGCTGTCAGCCCCAAAATCAAACCAGTTTGACGGGCGAGTCACAGACTATTTGGAGTGGGCTGCTGGCTATGCCACATTAATTGACTGGATGGTCTTCATGGGAAGCGCACTGCAGACTGACTCTGAATCCTTTACATTATGGAAATGAAGGCTATGACTGAAAATGGCTGGAAAAGTCATCTAACGTGACACGGCCTTAAGTAAGAGACAACTTGAAAAGGTCTGACCTTCTCCCACCTGGCCACGTTTCCTTTCCTTTTGCTGACAGTATTCAATTAAGACCTGGATGACGTTGTGACAAAGATGAAAATTTGGGAAGTGGACATAAACGGAAGATCCATTCCTGACATCAGTTTGTCGACTGGAATCGGTATGTGGAAGTTTATGATTGGTTAAAGTCCGTCTCGACAGTGCTTTGTTTTGCCGATTAGCGCCGGAGGTTTGGGCTGTGTACGTCACCTGTTTCCATGGAAACAATCCCATAATGGAACAGCAGGTCTTCGCTGGTCCACTGGTATAAGGGTCACCCGAGCCTGTCCTCGATATCGGAGATTGGATAAAAACAATTACATTTTGCGTGCAATCTTCAAGTTTCTTTTGGTATTCGACTTCTCGCATATTTCCTTTTTGACTTTCATTTTTGATTAGCGTTTCTTGCTTCAGACTCTCTGGTTCTGACCTACGTATCATTTCTTGGACTACGTATTGTAAGAAGGACACTATATAGCACCTGACCCGACACAGATTGACACGGAAGCATGGGTAAAATAAAATAAACTATTTATTTTTCTTCAGCTGGAAGGGCACAAGTCCACACACTCTTCTTCAGCACCACCACTCCTCCTCAGCAAGCTTTGTTCTCCTTCCACACGACTCTGGCCGCTGAGTGGTGGTCGCTGGCTCCCTTTTATTGGGTACCTGGATGTGCTCCAGGTGCTTGATTGGCGACATCCGGCTGCACTTCCAGGTGTGGCGAAACCAGTGCCCTAAAGGGGCCAATAGCTCCTGCTGCAGCACCCCCTGGCAGTGCCTGTGGAACCCTCCAGAGCTGGGCAGAACTCCAACCCCCATGCAGCCCTGGGGGAGTCTGAGGCACCGCTGCAACCCAGGGAGGCTGCCATCTAGTGTCCAGGGGGAGATACTGGGCTTCCCACCCTTATCCTCCTGGAAGAGGTGGTGAAGGGGTGTCCTGGCCAGGCATGGACCCCCGCCATCCGTCACAGTGTTTACTCTTTAAAAGCCTTAACTGCCTTTTTCTAGTTAGCATGGTGAGGGGGTACCCGCTGCCTTACTGTCCTAGGTACTCTTGCTTCGTGCTCTGGTAGGTTTCTAGACTCCACTTCCACGTAGCGGCCCCTGACATTCGACATTGACAAGAAGAGAAAATCTCCTTTATGCAGCATGGATTTGCAGCTTGATTTCCGCCTCTTTAACAGTAGCCGCCTCTGCTCAGTGCCAGTCTGCTGCCAGCTCAGCCACCCCATATATAAACCTAATACACCGCCATTTACACACGGGTCATTTTTGGTTATAAACTATCCTGTATCCGAGCAGATGATATTGGACACGGTTACAGCAGAGGATACTTACTTTCATAATGGATTTTAAACCCGCTGTTTGAACGGCTGTTGTCCGTAGTAAACAGCAAGTAAAGGAAGTTGCTGCTGCTGAACAAGAACTGGGGGACTTGTGTGCCATTGTAGGACCCAACTAACGGAGACAGCAGGTTTGGTCCATCGTGGATTTCCAAAACGTCGTAATTCAATTCAGTCTGGAATCTGCAACGAGAGAGAGAATATGACGATTACCAGACAGAACGTTATTTCAAATAAACCAGACACACTTTCAGACCACCGCAGCTCATACTATTCAGTAGTGATGAGTGAAGCGGAGAAGTTTCGATGCATGTACAGTTTCCCCAAACGTTTTCACAAGCAATGTCACAATTACAAAGTACAAAACTCACTAAAGTGTTTCTTGGGTGTCTTAATGGGTTATTTTTGAGGGGAAAACAAGGAACACTGAGCCCTAAAGTTTTGTTCCCACTTTCTTGTTTACCTGTGTTCATTTCTGGAGCTGCATACAGAGTGTAATCCATACCAGACTGGTCAAATGAATTCAATTTACGGCTGTTGAAAAATCTGATATGCTGCGTTATTTTCCAAATCTAAGACACACTAAAATGTACCATCGTGCACACTGGTGGATTTTCCTCCACAGAGAAAACTCCACACATGGAAAGCCACCTCTTACCTTACCCTAGTTGAGGATATGCACACTTCCGGCGGTAGAGATCTTTATTTAAATATTACACGACAGACAGACACATCAGAAATTACTACATGTTAACTTCTGCAGTCGCAGTAGTCCATACGTAACAAGATGGAAGCCTGGACCAGGAGTTGTCAGATATGGCCTGATCTTGTGGACGTGGTGCAGAGCGAATCTACAAAACCTGAGAGACCCCCATGAATGACAGCTGGTCATTGATCAGCACACCAAGGAGGTGGCGTTTGATAGCAAGAGTGAGTCGAGCTGAACGGAGATGGGCCACTGAACAGACCAACAAGCTGGGGTATCAAGAAGGTCCGTCTTTGCCAGGTTCAGCTGCATCCAGGCTGCAGTATCAGAGCGATATGCATTGATCCCAGTCCACTGGAGGGAATGCATCACCGACATAGCACTGACATGAGATACCATGTGACTGGATGATGGAGGCTAATGAGTAGGTGACAAGGAGAGCTATTGAAAAGAGTGGAGAAGTTTAAATATACGGGATCAGTGAGCCCAAGTTGGAGAATCACATGAAAAGACAGAGTGCAGAGTGGATGGAAGAATTGGAAGAAGGTATCAGGAGTATGGTGTGATCGCAGAATTAAGGCGAAGGTTAAAGGTGAGGTTTTTAAGAATGTGGTAGGATCAGCGATGATGTATGGAGATGAGATATGGACAGTAAGAAGAATTTAGATGTGTCAGAAATGAGAAGGCGGAGATGGATGTATGGAGTTAAAAACAAGAACAGAATAAGAAATGAGACCGTCAGAGGAACAACAAAAGGTGTAAGAAAGTACAAGAACGCAGGCCAAAGTGGTAAGGGAGAGGTAATGAATATGTCGACAAAAGACTGATGGGAGTGGAAGTCCAGGAGAAGAGAAAGGGAGTGAGGCCAGAGTGGAGGTGGTTGGATAAAATCAAAGAAGGGTCAGACTGGGGAGGAGGAGCAGGAGAAGGTGGACCAGGCACACAAGATGAACAAGAAGAAGAAGAAAATGTGTTTGTGAGTTTCATTTTTTATTGGCTTTTGTAATTTATAGATGCAGTCACCTACTGGCTCATCATAGAAACAATCAGCAGGACTCAAGAAGTAAACGTCTAACTTTAAAAGACTGCAACCGGATTTTGTTTCCGTGAAGACCCTTGGCTCCCTGAATCACTGTAAATCATTTACTATACCTATGCACTCCCAGGCCAGTGTTTTATTATTTATTGGGTTTTTCCCCGATGATAGAAGAATAATTAGAGTTGCCGCGTCCCTCTCTCTGCCCAGACAACGGCCGTACATTCACACATTTATTTACGGGGGGTCAGCGCCGAGCTCCGTGCCGTTCAGATTGCTATTTTCTATCCCCTGCTTTGTAGTTTAACCCAAAGCCCTTCCTAAGAGGGGATTCATTATTTAATTTCACCAAATTTACAATCATACTTGTGTGAATCGAGCAAATATCAAATCTGTTTGCTCTGATTGAAAGAAAACCCCTCAAATGCACAGCTAATTGACCTTTAAAGAAACAAAATAGC
The DNA here is from genome assembly GCA_026402145.1 of Polypterus bichir lapradei. Lineage (NCBI taxonomy): Eukaryota > Metazoa > Chordata > Cladistia > Polypteriformes > Polypteridae > Polypterus > Polypterus bichir. The sequence continues at coordinate 15,566,404 of JANRMT010062845.1, read as the reverse complement.
TTTAAAAAATCACTTTGGTGTGTCTGAGAGCGATGTATTCTCACAAAAGCAGAGTGAAGGTTAATGGTTCTTCTCCCACCATACAGTTAATCTTGTGAAGTCAATTGAAAGTGACAGTGCAATGAGCGCCGCATAATTATTAATATTAATGTTTTTAAAGCTAAAAATAATATTTTGCAGCTGTCTATTTTTTCCTTTGTCTTTTATTAAGCTGGTATACCAAAAAAAAATATCATCTGAGAGGCTGGAAATGCAAATATTATGCTATAGAAATACGAATGTGGTGGAGGCGTTTCATGACCACCTCGGCGTGGACTTACTGATGAATACAAGAGAGCATCTGCAGCGGCCATGCGACTCCAGTCACAGCATAACATCCTAGAGCTTCTCTTTAGTCTCGGGGGGTCTGCCACTCACCGCTCTGCTCTTCTGTTTCTCTGCTTGGTATCTGCTATACTGCCCACCAAATAGACCTCCGTGAGGCTTGGAGCATTGCCTTCAATTTACCAGAGCAAGTAAACTTCTAGAATCTTGTAGAAGCCCCCGATGTTCAGGTTGGGTCACGGTTAGGTTAGGTTAGGGTTAGACAACTCTAGACATCGACAGACATAACCAGGGATGGACTGGGCAATGAGGTCACGTAACGGCAAGGTGGGCACAAAAGGGCTTTTCGTTCAAAGTGCAGTGCAGTACAGTCTTCTAAATAAATAATCCATAAAAAAAATGGTGAATCTGTGGAGGTTAAAAGTCCAATAAATACTTAATAAATAATCCAAGAATAAAAATAAGGTTAAGATCGCTGGCAGGAATTGACTGTTAAAAGTAATAAAGAGACGCGGTGCTTCCTTCTCAACCACACTTCTGCTCACCGACCAAGGTCTGCTCGACCCGCAGAGACATCCGCCAGCAAGCACCGCCGGCCCTGATCTCTGACTCATGTCCCTCACCGCAATCCCTGCACCTCAGCCCCCTCGGAGCTGCTCCCAAATACTCACTCACCCCCGTGAGTGGCATCCCCTCGCTCCCCATAAGGCGTCATTCCCGACTGCTTTCCTTCTTCTCTGCCGCACCAGCTCAGCCGCGATCCTGCCTCGCTTATAAAGCCTTTGACCTCCATGTTCCTTTCATTTGCTTTTCTTTTTTCTTTGCTCTGTCTCTTTCTTGGTCCTATTTTTATTGTAATGCAGGCACAGGTGGCTAACTGCAAACCCCAGAGTGCTGACGAGGATAGCGGATGAACTGCTCGTGTCTGCACGTGAATGCCGCTCCGCTCCTGCCAACCTCCACATCAAAACACCTGAGAGCCGCTCATTCACAGTACTCTGTGCACCGACGCCCGCCCGGAGTCTGAGCACACTGTTAATTAGTGTATATACTCACGTATAAGTCGAAAAATCGATCATAAAAATCAGACCCCGTTCAAAAATATGACACATTTTATTTTTTTTTCATCTTCTTGCTTCCTCCAATCTTGCACCAGTTTCTCAGACACATCGAATTTTGCTACCAATTTCTTTCGCCACTTCAACAACTTTTAATTGAAAACCAGCTTCATATTTCCTTCCGATCGAACGCTCCATAGATAAGGGATGCTCTTACGATAAAGGTGTATGAGGGTGTGAGATACAAAAAACACAAATTGGTGCAAACGTCACTTCGGAATATTCTGGGTATCACCGTGTGGTCACGTAGGCACAATACACAGAAAAAAAGGCCATGTGCTCCGTGGTCATAGCATATCATAATCTCTTGGACCAATAGCAGGAGTTTTCCACATTCAACTTATAAAATACCACAAATTATACGGTAAGATCAAGCCCCGACTTATCTACGGAGAACACTATATATATATATATATATATGTATATACGGTAACTAAAAGCTGCGGCGCACAGCCACTGACCCCCAACGTGTGTCTTCACACTACAGGAGGGGACTTGGGGATGCAGTCAGACATGTCACTAGAACCAGGACTGTGTCTGCCTTTGCGTGCGATTCTCGATTCTAACTAACCGTGGACTCCCCAGAGGTTTATTTTCTCCATTGACGTTTCTGATTAAAGTTTTTGTTCTCCTCCCCTTCAAGGTCATCTGACCATATCTTAATTATAAACACATAATGGTCTCATTGTTGGGAGTTTGTCAAGGTTTAGAATGAATATTTCCAGTTTGGGCGCACACTCTTATACACTTCTGGTAACTGTTGTTTAATTTTAACGCTCAGACTTTGATGTAATATCACTGCAGGTTTGTGGTGGGGTTTTGCCATTTTAGGCTTCCTTTATCATGGCTGTCACTAGATTGTTTATAACGATGGCTCCCGTTGCCCATCACGTGATGGTCACACATGGTGTGTTTATGTCAAAGGTTATCTGGGACTGAGGTTGCCACGGGAAGCTGCTTGAAGGCTTGGGTGACGGTGGTTCTCCGCCGAGACAGGAGGTGACACTGTGTACTAATGACCTCCCTTCTTCCCCTTCTGCAGATAGGACGATTGACACTTGACGTCACCTCTGGAGTTTGTCCACCCAGAATGCCTCAAATGCGGACAAGCCGCTGTCCTAATCAATCTACTTAGACGGAGACGTGATGACTCAATTTAGCATCACAACACGGGTTTTCTTTTCATTTATTGCTGACAGTTGGCCTCAAGGTGCCCCAAGAGACTAACCCTGCCCTGCTGTCACCTTAACAAGGTGCAGATGTCCTAACCTAAAAACTAGCCGCACTTATTTCAGTATTTCATTTATAGAAAAGGTTACTCGTTGGTGTTTGAGCTTCTTTAACCATGGCTGTGTGATGCCACATGTGCCCGCAGGCCTAGCCCTTCTTCCATCTCCCTGGGGACATTGAGGACACAACACTACTCATCGGTGTGTTTCCTCAAATACTGTGTGCAAAAAACGGGCTGCAGTTTAAAATCTTCACCAATAAATAATCCATAAAAATAGTGACGCAAGGACAATAAACAGACCCAATAAATACGTTAAAGGCGAGAATAAAATGAAAATAAGAGCCAGATGACTGTAGCTCATGAAGGGTAAGCTGAATATGGCAGGTTTTATAAACCGGACGTACTTTCCCCTTTTCTTGCCGTCCTCGTATTTTCACACACAGTTTAATAAATGAGTCCCCCGGTCTGTCACTTTTACTGCCCTTCTGGCCCTCTGGCACAACGTTATGGCTCTTATAGGGTCACATTTTGGTTCTTTTTTGTTTTGATATTCTTTGTTATTCCTGGAGATGAAATTGTCTTTTTGTGTAACCTTTGTGGGAGGTCAGCCATTGTAAAGCCCCCTATGGAGACCAATGCACAGTTCCTTTTCTTCTCCTTTCCGCCTCCACAGTCCCTCTACAGCTCCCCCTGGAACCCAACAGGGCCGTGCCAAACTCTCAGTATGCCCTTCGGGAACCCGTGGTGCCACAGCCACTACCAGGAGGGCTGTCTGTCTGCTGGTCCTACATTCCAGCTGGTGTCCCGGCCAGGTAATGGCCATGGCCATCCGTCACAAGGGGGAGCAATTTTAAGATTAAGGGCTCCCCTTTTTGGAAGTAAGAGGATTTGAACCGGCAACCTTCCAGGTTGTTAGCTGCCACTCTGCCCGTATTGTTATTCGATTTAAAATGGCAGCCTCACTGCGGCGTGTTTAACCTAATGTCTGTGTTGTGCAGCACTCAGTGAGGAAACCACAGCAAAAACACACACTGAGCAGAATTAGAGCCATTCTGTCACAAACTAATGTCCCCAGAATTTTATTTTCAAGGCTACAAATAGTGACAAGCACACACAACAGTTTCTTTCTTAAAGCTTCTTCCCCAAATCAATACGTCTCCTACACGACACATTTACACCTAAGGCCAAGTGCAATGATTTACATGATAAAGTTGTCCATTTTAAATAACCTCGTCAGTTTTAGTTTGATTTTCTTTCAGACAAACTGAAATATCCACCAGCAAGCTAGCTATGTCTATAATGGCTGCACACTGAGGTACAAGTTCTCTGGAGTGTCACATCTTGATGGGCTCAATAAGATACAAGTTCACTCGTACCTCACGTTCCAAGTGTTAAACAGCAAACAGGGTGAGGAAACGAGGCAGACTGATTAAGAACGTAACGTGGCAAAGAGAAGAAGAAGAGTGGTGACATCTGCTGAAAGTGAAGCAAAGTGCAGAAGCCACTTACGTGATAGGAAGAAGGAGGAGAAGGACAACCCATACTGTCACGTGATTGTCACACATTTACTTGCAAACCACAGGGCATGATCTAAAGCTTATGATGTGATGCAAGCTGGTGAAGCAAACAATGTGTCTGGCAGCAACCCCGGTGAAATGATCAGGGTTTGTGTCCTTCTTAAGTTAAACTGATCCAGTGTGGATAGCAGCCTGGACACAGACAGGCGGACACGTTTAAATCACCCAACACACGTTTATTGTCCATACTCATATTTACAAGGTGCAACACACAACCCCAAAGTCCCCAAAAGTCCAGGCCAACAACACAACGCCTCACTCTTCAGGCCGCCTCCTTGCCTCTCCACCAAGACCTTGTCTTCTCGACCTCCCGACTCCAGCCCTCGAACGGAGGGAGGCGGCCCCTTTTATAATCACCCGGACGAGCTCCAGGTGCCTCCCGACACTCTTCCGCCAGCACTCCTCAGTGTGGTGGAAGTGCCGGCTGCATACCCGGGAGCATCCAGGTGTCCCCGATCCTCTTCCCCCCAGCACTTCCGGGTGTGCTAGAAGTGCTGAGATCCAGGGTTCCATAGGCATTGGGGCGCCCTCTGGTGGTGACCACGGGCCCCTACAGGGTTGAGCTTCAAAGCTCTGTACCCATGGTCCCCATAGCCACCAGGGCGGTCGCCCCCACGTGGTCTGGGGGAGGCATAAGCCCTCCTCCTGTCCTTCAGGGCATCCCGTCTGGGTCGCGCCCCCCCAGGCACCTGTAACACTAGAAAGTGATGTGACAGAGAGAACAATAAGAGCGGTGACATCTGCCGAGTATGAAGCAAATCACAGAAACCGATTACAAGATAGGAAGAAGAAGAACGAGAGCTCCGGCATCCACTGTGCGCAGCCTGCTGCTACTTGCAAACTACCGGGTCTGGAGCATTGATCTTGGGTGGACCGAAGGTCCTCATATTTTCTAGCATACGTTAAATTTGGGGAAATCTAACAGAAACATCCCATCAATCCTCCCAAGTTAAGTCTCCATACAGCGGCACACGACTGATACCATAGGAGTAGCTTTTATATTTGATGTAATAAAGACACATGGCAGATCAATGAACATCAATGAACTGAATATGAGTAATAAAAAGAACAAGACCTGTCAAAGGTTATCTTGATGGATCTTCCTGCTTCTGCTTCGATGACCCATTCACAGTTTAGCGAGTCTTTATAATAGCCAGGCCATCCCGGAGAGAGGATCACACCACTGGGGGCCGAAAAATGACCTCCACAAGGCGCTGCAGAAAACACAGATTACAGACAGAACTTTAGGACAGGATCATTTCTGAGCATTGTAAGCACACGTATATTCATTAGGTGCTTGTAAAATGTTGCAAAATTTAACTAAAGTCTGGAAGCTGGAGGCATATAAATACACAGTGGCAACTTTTTCTTTTAAATGTACTGCAGTTAACAATATTATAGCTACACTGAACAAATCACTAATCTGAAACGTTGAAAAAAGCAAGTTAGAAATCATTACCACTCAAGTCGATATTTTTTAAATGTTATATATGAACAAGAAATGATCAGCTATTTGGAGCCTAATGGCCTATTGTTCTTAAAGCATTTCTTAATTTTTGTTCTTACGGCTGTAGCCAGTAGGGGGTCTCACTGAGCCCCAACACAGTCCCGAGTTCAAATAAAGGATTGGTTTATTAAGTAAGCAACATCAAATACCACAACCCCAGATGACACACACGGTAGCTCCTTCCGTTCCTTCCGCTCCTCCAGGTGAGTGTTGCCCTCTGCCTCCTGGATGTGGTCGTGCGGATTCTTTTATGCCTGACCTGAGCATCCACCATATTGCATCCAGGAAGCACTTCTGGGTTAGACATTAAAATAAAGATTCCTCCTTACTGCAGCGCCCCCTGGTGGCCTCCAAGACATCCAGCAGGGCTGCCCATTGGAACTACAGGGTGGTCCAGATCTAATTATGCAATTATGAAAAGGCAAACACATCGCACCCGCTGTTCAACTGACAACTGTCTCCCCGCCATTTTGGAATGCAGGGCAGGTGCTGCCATCTATCGGTAACAAAAATAATTTTTTGTGAATTCTTTATGTAATAAACTTAATAAGTTACAGCGTAATGAAAATTGCATAATTAGATCTGGACCACCCTTTACAACTCCCATGTCACCTTGCAGGTGTGCATCTGGGAGATCCACCTATTGAAATGCTGCCATCTAGTGTTCTCGGGAAAGAATTGTTCTGGATAGGCAATCTCCCTCTTATCTGGTAGTTGAGTCATGGCAACTGGACTTGTTGAAGCTGCTTGGATTAGCAGGGAAACGTATCTACCTGACAAGAAAGAAGTCCCGTTGCCATGACTCAACTAGCAGATAACTTCACCTGGATAACTGAGAATCATTGTTCATCCATTATGGTCTCCCGAACAGGAAAGGCACCAGCAACCAACCCGGCCTTCCACTTTCTTCTATTTGGGCAAGGAAGCACCCTCAGTCCTGGTCGGGATGCCAGCCCACCCACCCTGGCACCTACAGGGCTTCTACCCTGTACTTGTGAAGGTTGTCCTAATCCATAATAACTAATAATGTGTGCTAATGGCTTATTAATGGAAGTTATGGTAAAGTATTGCCCAGTTTGCTCCCGTTACCCTTACCGGCCTGGTACCGCCATGTAGGTTAAATAACCAGCGCCTAGTGAGTTTGAGCAAGTGCCATTAATCCCACGTTACCTTTTCTCAACATCTTTGCTTTTTTATTGTTATTCTAAATTAAGATAAGCTGCATTACTGAACAAAGCTCTAAAAGCATTAACGGCAAATATGGAATGTGATATTCTTCCCTGGAGACTGTCATACGATTTCTCAAATTGCTGTCCCTTTAGGCGAACGGTAGCTTTTTAAAGTCAAGCAGCATATTAGAGTCGCATTATAAATGAAGCACTGAATCAACAAGATTCATGAATAATGGCCGACTGTTCCTACTGTTACTTGCAGTGCAATTCGGTGGCGGAGGTTAAAGAGGGGCTAACAAATACAGCCCATCATATCGAGAACGTTCGACAGAGTGGTTTTTTGTTTTTACTCGGCTGGCAGCGCTCGTCTGCTTCGTTAGCCTTGCGTTTGTTCGGGAAGTGAGCCTTAAAGTAGTTAAAGTGCGGCCCACCGCTTGAGTGTCCGCAGAATACCCCTCGATTAAAGATCCCGATGTCAAAACATCTGCAGAACGGATGAGCCTTTAAAGTAATGAGCTCCAGTTAGGCAGTTGGGTGTCTGATTGTAACCAGCAGATCTTTGAGAACTTCGGGCCAAGTAGCCGAGTTAAAGTCTTAACGTTACGATTGTTCACGTCAAAACCAGATAAGTGCTGATTAAGCGCTCCTATTATACGAGTGCTGGCGATTACATCGATTTTGGGGCTAAATGGCTACGTGTAAACATTACAGCGATCACTTCATTGTTTTCAACAATGTCAAAAGCTCATTGGCTTCAAGATCCATTGAAGAACAAGAATCCATGAAGGACGGCTTATTTTGTTCGATAAAGAATAAGAAAGGATATCATTTTGGACCAAAGTTATTTGCCTTTAAAACAAATTGAGAGCAAACCGTATTCAAATTATAAAATGAAATGACTGTTGTTTGAAGAACAGCCCATGCTGGAATGAAATAGCTCTCGTTCCATCATGGATACTTTGACAAGCTGTTGGCGTTTTCTGCTTTGGTCGCTCTGATCAGTCAAGAGGATTTGTCCCAACGCTCAAGACAAAGGGGCACACTTAGGCAGATTTCCATGCGTTCCAGAATGCCTAGAAGGTCACTAGTCGCCAGGAAGAATGCTATTGGCTGCTCTGCTTACGGCGGTCTGTCGACAATGCAATAATGACGTTGTCAATCCACTCCTCCATGATGTGGGTGAATGAAGCTCAACAAGCCGATGGCACTCCTAGGCATTCTCGGACAGTGGGGACACTGAAACGTCTCCTTCATCAGAGGATTAAGCCATTGCTGGTGAACTCATTGGTGAGGCTCCTCTGCACAGTCGAGTTCTTGTGGCTTCAAAATGCATTGTGCCATCTTTGGAGATTTTACAATCTGCCGGGAGTTTCCGCCATTTTTCGGTTGAGAATTTCTTTACATGATCTTTGAACAGCTTTGGTTGTCCTCCAGGTCTCCTGTGGTTAGACTCCAGTTCTCCATTCAAAAGGACATGAGGGAGATGAGAGTGAGGCACCCGTATGACATGTCCAACCTACCTGCCAAAGAGTGTTCATTAATTCCATCCTCAAGATCTCCGAATTTGGGACTTTGTCTCACCACGTGATCCCCGGAATCTTTTGGAGACTATGAATATGAACGGTCTCAAGAAGTTTTACGATCTAAATCTGGGTGGTGTGCAGTGTGCTGTAATCGGTGCCTGCCCCCAACCTGAAAACCTCAGTTCTCCATCACTCATGAACAACACCCTGAGATACCTCAACCCCTCCACTCGGGGCAGATGTTCTCCCCTCCCCTGAAGACAGCAATCCACTCTTTCCTGAGACAGAACCCTAACCTTCGCCGTTCAGGCTACACCATCTCACTCTAAGGTATATAAAAAAAAAGAGACCCACCTTCACATCTTGGTATAGGCCCACTCCACATTACTTTTCCATCTTCAATAACACAAGTGATAGTTTCTGTTCCTTGGGTTTTAATAAATCCCTCTTCACAAATAACAGACACGGAGCTTCCCAATTGAAAACTGTCTCCAAAACGTCGGGCATTGATTGGGATTCCGGGGTCCGGACATTCGTTGTGTCCAAATGCTAGAAGAAAGCAACACACATTTTTTTCATTAGAATGATGGCAAAATGGAAATGTGACTGCTCAGTCAAAAAGACTCTGCTTGTGTTTATATAATTTGGAGAGGCACTGGGTGAACAAAATTAGAAGGTCAAGGCACTGGATAAATGAATGAGAAATAGATATGGAGGTGAAGAGAGGGTTAGAGAAAGGCACTATACACCATAAAATAGACGTGAAAGGCACTATATCAAATTAAGGATGATAGATAGATAGATAGATAGATAGATAGATAGATAGATAGATAGATATTGACTTGACAATATTTACCTAAAGCTTTAATGGATGACACTTGAGTTATACAAAATGACAATTTAATGGCGTCCACTTCTAATGTTGACAAGCCGTTAATGGCAGCGCTCAGCACATGTCTCAGTGTGCATTCTCACTTTTCTTAATGAATTACAGCCGATGCAGAATGAAAGCTGATACTTGTGTGCATTGTGATTTGAACGTTAACAAGTCTCTTTGCCAAAGGCATTCGAAGCCCGAGGCCAATGGTATTGTGATGTCTCTTCCCATATTCAAAAAGTTCAGAAGCAGAAGCTGCCAACATGTTTCAATATGCTGAAGGTTATTCATATTCACAGTTCTTATTAAAAATAGCACCGAGAGCCGGTAGCAGATTCTTAGACAAGGGAGATTTTGTGAGTAGAGCTGGACAGGAGGACAGAGTTGCAGACTTTTTTCCAACATTCAGATCTAAGGTATCTTTGTCTCTTTAGTTGTCAAACTGACTACAATTCCAATTTTATGTTCTTCATTAATAAAATCATATTATACTGTATTATTATAGAACAACAGTTTGGCAGCAAGTATCTGGAATGTAGTCGTCCCTGAAAGCAGTAAATGTATTCCTTCCTGTAACCGGCGAAGGTAAAGCTTTAGTTGAAGTATCTGTTAGCTTTTAGCAGTCACCATGTTAGACAAGAGGAGAACCAATGAAGAGCGGCAGGAACATATTTTGAGTCTTTTTACTTTTAATGCTATTTTATAATTGTAAACAGCATACTTGATAAACTGCGTCGAGTCTGTTAACAGTGTGACCAGTTTAGGCGGCCTGATGTTCAATGACATCCTTAGAGTTGTTTAATTGTTAATTATAGCGTTTCATAAATTAATAAACATACAGTGTTTGTGTCTAACTCATTATCAGGCTTACTAATATTTTAATTATAACCTTTAGCAATTCTAACAAATTAATTAATAAATGATTAGCTTTCTTGATTTTCCCATCTATTGTATCTACACTTATTAAATCATGCACATTTATTTCCTGGAGGCTACGTAATGTAACATAACCTTTTTTTTTTTAATTTAGAATTTGCTTCCTTATTATTAATTAAACATGAAAAATATGAGGATTATATGCAACACCACTGGCTCTTCTCCAATCCCTACTGGCTAATCAGAGTCCGAGGTTCAAAGTGTTCAGGCGTGGGTGAGATGCCCCGGTACCCATCCACAGTGCCCGTGCGTTCAGACAGGTGCTGTTGTTACGTGTCTACCAGTTCATATTTCATATTTTCTTTTTATACTTTTTTAATATCTTTTTCTGTTTAAAGTGCTTTTTATATGTGTATAGTAATTATGCACGTTCATGTTATGTGAGTTTTGTTTCCACGCGGAAGTTTGTGTTTTGCTGTGTTCAATGTGTTTTGTGGGTGGTTCCCCAAGAGGCGGGGCCACCTGGCCATCTTCATCTAAGACCCACTCACCCCCACCCCAGCCCTATAAAGGCTGCAGAGACGGACAGTTCAATGGGATCCGCCGTTAAAGCCTGGTGTTGGTGAGCGCTCGCTGTGCTTTGCTATTACTTAATTGGAATGGCTGGATTACGACTTCCTTTGCTCTGTCTTTAACTGTTCTTCTGAAATGTGCTCTGGAACATTCTTTGCTACTGGATTGCCTATTTTAGCCAAGTCCATTTGGTGCATTTTTGAGTTCCTGTTTTATAAGAGTACTTTGGGGGGAAAAAAAACTTTATTAAGATTCTTTGTTTTAATAACAAGCCAAAGGTTTACGGTCATCCTTCCACTTACAGAGCTTTATAATATATATATATATATATTTAGACTTTACTAGTTGTGTTGCTAGCTTCCTGTTATCGGGGCCTGTGCCAGGCTGAAGCCACCGGGTGGTCTTGGTGTCTGGTTGAAGTTAAGGGTTCCTCTGCTGTTCAGACCAGGTGCTTTTCTGGCCTGCTTCCCAGCTTCTTTTGGAAGGCCCCACCATAATATCCCTGAAGGAATCTCTCCAGATCAGGACAGTTGTAGATTTAAATTTAATTGAATAAATTGGGCATTTTTGGTCATCAGTACATACTCAGTAACTCATACCGTATTGTGGCGGACGGCCGGGACGCCCCTGAAGTGCTAGATGGCACCTCCCCTGGAGTGTAGCAGTGCCCCCAGATTCCCACAGGGCATCCTGAGACTTGGAGTCCGGTTTCTCAGCCCTGTTGGGTACCATGGATACCGCCGGAGGGAGCTATGAAAGTACCTGGGCAGTCAGGCTTCCCTTGCTGCCCGGAAGTGCTTGGAAGTCATGAGGATGGAAGCCCCACAGTACCTCTGGGCTGATTAAAGACTTGAGATTCTCCATCTGACCCAGAGGTGCTGGTAAGTCATGTGAGAAGAAGAGCAGGAGTACTATAGGGGTCAAGAACTATATAAGGGACTGGTGGAGACCCAGAAAGTGAGCTGGAGTTGGGAGGGAGTGTGACAGAACTTGCTGGGAGGTGTGGAGGAGAATTTAGTGATTTACTGTGTTTGCTATTTATGGTGGTGGAGGTGCTTTAGGGCACAACACAAAGAAGAAGAAAGAAAGTAAATATCTTCTTGGTGATTTCAGCCTGTGTCCTGCGTACTGTCTGTTGGGAAAAAGGTGGGCAACAGTGCCACCTAGTGTCCATTTACTTACAGTATATACCTGCAGATAAGTCAGAATTTGATTTTACCGTATAATTTCCATTATTTTATAGTGTCGGTCATATAAGTCGAATGTGGAAAACTCACACTATTGGCTCAAGAGATTATGATATGCTAACGTCCACCTGAGAGATTAACGACAGAGCACACGGCCATTTCTTTTCTATGTATTGTGCCGTGACCACACGGTAATACCCAAACTATTGTGAAGATACTTTGCACTGTTTTGTGTTTTGTGTATCTCACACCCTCATACACCTTTATCGTAAGAGCATCCCTTATCTACAATGGAGCGTTTGATCAGAAGAAAATAAGAAGCTGGTTTGAAATTGAACATCATTCACGTGGTGAAAGAAATTGATAATTGCGCCGCTGCAACAAAATTCGATGTGTCTGAGAAACTGGTGGAAGATTGGAGGGGGCAAATTGAAGTGTCATATCAACTTCCTTTTGTTGTTTATCCCACTGTTTAAACCAACAAAGAGTACGTTTTTTCTTTGTCTCCACTTGGTATTCACTGAAATTCTTCTATTTCCCCTTGTGCTTTTGCCTTCGTCTTTTCACAGAAGGCTGAGCTTAAGGGCTATTTATACTGATTTGCATATTCAAAGAGGCTTAATTCTGGGACGAGTTTAGGGAGTGGCAGCAGGCGCATGTAACATGCCTTACTTTTCACGCTGACCGGGATTTATGGAGTGGAAGAACATGGAAGTTGGCAAACGCACAGATTTATGCATCTGGATTTTTTTGTGCTTACGCACATTTCTACTTTTGTCCTCACGCCATGTTTTAGTGTTAATTCTACGCACGCCGTTACGCATGAGGCCCTTGCTGTCTGCTTGTGTCGGGTCTATGAGGCTGGAGCGCCCTCTGCAGGCCACAACATCTAAAGGACGCTGACAGAACGAGGAAAAAAGATTCTCTGGTCTGATGAGATAACAAAAATGAACCCTTGAACCACCTCATACTTGGGGAAGGGGGGGTGGTTAATGGACCCCCGGACGCCAAATACTTTTTTGCTGAACTTTTTAAGTAAATGTCACAATTCACCAAGTAAAAGTGAAATTTTAAGTGGAACACATTTTTTTTCAAGCAATTTTCAAGCAGTTATTGCAACACTGATCATTTCACACAATGCCAATGAACTTTAAAAACTATAAAAAACTACTGCAACAATCTCTTATGATATGTTGAAGGTGCGACTGACGCCTTTGATGAAATTCAGTAAATCACAGAGCCAACTGCACTTTAACTGGCCGTACACAGGGAGGCCAACGCTGACGCTGGCAGGCCAGTCTAGTGCAGTGACTCAATCCCAGGTACAGTGAGGCTGATTCTCTAGGGGGCGCCAGTGGTCACGAGCTGGCTGCTCAACAAATGGACGGCATGGACTGATCAGCTCCGGCATGCTGGCAAATTGCACTGGGAAGCAACTATAACCAGCTACTGCAGTTTAAGGGTTAAGTCCTTGGGCAGAACTCTATGCCTGGTGAAGACCCATCACCTGCCTAATACCATGAAGCATTGGTGGTGGCAGGAGAATACTATGGAGGGGCTTCTCAGCAGTAGGGACACAGGGACTGGTCAGAAGTGAGGGAAGGGTAAATCAAACCATCTACACAGAGGTCCTTGAAGACAACCTGCTCCAGAGTGTGTGCCACATCGAACTGGGCCAATGGTTCAAAGACCAGAAGCATCTAACCAACACAACAGCAGAGTGGCTTCAGGAGAAATCCTTGAGAGCTTTAAGAGTGCATTGAGTCAAATAAAAAAGATCCACTTACTACTATACGTGATGTTAAATCCTCGTCCGGACATGGAATGATCCGCTTGAAACTCTAAGCGCAGTATGTGACTGTTACTTGTAAGGTGAGAAGGCACTTCGGCGCCGGTGAAGGTGCCCAGCACTGAAGAATCGGGCATCTCCCCGTCTTTCACAGCAAGAAAGTCAAACTGAGATTCCAAGTCAAAGTCATTAAAAGCAAGATGAATACGACTGCCAGGTTCGGAGATAATCAGCCAGACGCAATTCAGATTGTTGCCGTAACCTTCTGGGTAATCCGGTGAGAGAACCGTTCCCATGGGTGCAGTAAAATTAGACAAACAGGGAACTGTGGGAGAAAAAAATAAAAAGAGAGAAAACATTAGTCAGGTGCAGGATGCCCCTTCTGAAGAGTGAGGTTGGCACAGTCACAGTTTGAACTGCTGCATTTGGTCAAAAGCACCAAAGTCCTTGGAGCGCACCTGGCAGCTGCCCTTACTTGGTCAATGAACACCACCTCTGTGCCCAAGTGCCAACACTTCCTTTAGCAGCTGAAGATGGTGAGCCTATTCTCTCTCCTCATATTCTACAGGGACCACCATCGGGAGCGTCTGGACCAGCTGCATCACTGCCTGGGCTGGGAACTGCAGTGTCTCTGACCAGAACGTCCTACAACGTGGAGCGCACACAGCACAAAAGATCATTGGGACCCCTCGGCCCTCCATTAAGGACATTTCTATAAAGCCTACAGCATTGTGAAGGACCACTGCCACCCCCTTCTGGTGGTCTCTTCATTCCACTTCCATCTGGTGGATGGTACAGTAGCATCCAAACCGGTTCTGTCAGGTTCTGTAAATCCCTTAGAGGGTCTAGACATTGAACTCTGTGCTATCCCCCTGCCATCAGACCTGCCTCTAGTTGTTCATTTATGTAGTACATTTGTATTTATTATTAATTATTATTATTATTTGCTTTATTACTATTTATCTTCTTATATAATACGCTACCGTGGCTGTTCGTTTGTCGGTCCAGGATTTTAGATCACCTGTAGCTCACAAACCGTTTCACCTATTGACTAGAAATTTGGTACACATATACTACGTGACGTCTACTATCTGCTTTCGGGTGATGATTTTTATTACTCTTTTTATTGTTATTTTACTTTATTATACTGTAGAATCAACTCTTTGCAGCACGCCGTGGGGTGGCCGTGCAGCGTATGCGTATGGGTGCCGTTCTCATTTCCTACCACCTTTGCTAATCATTCTTGAGGCAGATTGAAGACTTAAGTGCCAGCTTAAGTGAAAAACTAACTAAAAACGTACTAAGTAATTGCAACACAAAAACTAACTTAATCAGTTTTATTGCAAAAAGATGCAGACGAAAGAAGAGAAGCAGAGAGATGCTAGGGTGGAGAAAAGAAGAGCTGCTCAGAAAGCAACACGACAGAGAAAGAGTATGAAAACTAGGAATGCTCAAGTCAAGTGTATTCACTGCACGTTATCGTGCTGTACGCCGTTACTGGTATAAAATAATTACTATGTATTCACTTGTCGATCATATATTTAGAGTCCAGTCCAGTTCTTTACCCATCTTGTACTTGTCCTGTGTTTATGTATATGTTGCACTGCGGTGGTCCTGATATTTCATCCCACTGTATGCCGCAATGCGATGTATGGATGGGATGATAATAAAGCCACTTGACTTAACTTGGCTGATTATAAAGTTTTATTATCAATCTGGTGACATTTAATGATGTACCTATTGGAATCTACATGAACTATTAATCTGTTTAGTATTATACAATATGGTGCACCACAGTCCTGTGCAACGTGATTTCCTGCCACTGTATGCTGCAATTGGGTGTATGGATGGGTTGACACTAAAGCCACTTGACATGACAAATGGAGGGAGAGACCGCAATCCCACAAATTACAACTGATCATGAATTTAGAAAAGTCGCTTTTGTTGCTCAACTCACTTTTCAAAGGACGGTTACACCATTTGCTCACTGGATTTGTAGGGTACAACAAGCACCACTTAATTTCCAGGGACAGACCACTGCATATGAGGTTAGAAACCAAGATTTCTGGAATTTCAGATTGACATGGTCTTTATATAGAGCAGCAAAATGTTAGAGTGAATTTTCAACAGATTATCACAATTAAAGTACAATCGTTCGACCAGCTCTGAGCCGTGTCCAGGCCTTTTCAATTGTGTTTTTGTGGCCTCCTCAGTGTCTGTCACTTCTCCAACTTTAGTGTCACCTGTGAATTCCACAAGTTTACTAACTACACCAAAACTGATGTCATTAATTTGAGGAAGAAAATGTAGCGGTCAAAGGAGAGACCCCTGAGGGACCCCACTGATATTTGCAATATCTAAACTCAAAAATCCATCCATCCATCCATGATCTTAACACACATATCAAGGGCAGGTTCTCTGGGCAGCTGGAGCCAATTTCACCAATCATACGGAATCAGTGAGGAACAATCAGTGGTGTCATTAGGAGGGCATCAAAGGCTTCAGTCCCTAATCTATTGTGACAAGCCTCTGATCTGGTACAGTCCCCAGACAAGGTGCCACTTCATCTCAGTATGAAACACAAACTCAATAGGACCAATTTAACAATGCTACTCCACCTAACCTACATGTCCTTGGATTTAGGGAAGAAATGGGGGCACCCAGTGGAAACCTACACAGATAGATAGATAGATAGATAGATAGATAGATAGATAGATAGATAGATAGATAGATAGATAGATAGATAGATAGATAGATAGATAGATAGATAGGAGTTAGCGTAGTTGGCAGGATTACATAGATAGATAGACTTAGCGTAGTTGGCAGGATCAGACAGACAGACAGACAGACAGACAGACAGACAGACAGACAGACAGACAGACAGACAGACAGACGATAGATAGATAGATAGATAGATAGATAGATAGATAGATAGATAGAT
>JANRMT010062845.1:15517684-15539709 GCA_026402145.1 Polypterus bichir lapradei | reverse complement strand
TGTGATACGGTTTGCATATTTGCAGCTGGAGGTCCACAAAGGGAGAAAATGAATCACGTATCATAAAGTAGTTTTTATTCCTGAGCTTTTGGCGCCTGCCAGTGGCCTTCATCAGAGGATAATGATTAGACTTACAAGAATTAAAGGCAATATATAGCTGAAACACGAAATGCAGTTTATAGCATTCCATGCAGTTCTTGCCCAGCAGTATACATAGGACAAACATCAAAAAGAATCGCAACACGTATACATGAACATCTTAACGGCGTCAGAAGAAAGGACTCACGATCACTGATCTATACGCATAATAAATCAACAGGACACACATTTAACTGGAACAATGTACAAGTAAGATTTAAGGCCAGTACTAGAAGTACCAGAGAGCTGGCTGAATCTTGACTATCAAATGAGAATGCCATCAACAGACATTTGGACATGAACCCAGCATATGCAAACTTAAGAAGAACATCATCCTTATAATAAATAAAACTTTACAACCAACACCACCCCCCTCCTGATCACACTGACTTAGCTCCCCGCCCCCCACCTCCATGTAATTTTTACTATATATTGCCTTTGTTTCTTGTAAGTCTGATGATGGCTCATGGCAGGAGCTGAAAGCTCAGGAATAAAAAACTACTTTATGATACGTGACTCATTCTCTCCCTTTGTGGATCTCCAGAAAGAAAGAAAGAAAGACAAGGTGCCACTTCATCTCAGTATGAAACACAAACTCAATAGGACCAATTTAACAATGCTACTCCACCTAACCTACATGTCCTTGGATTTAGGGAAGAAATGGGGGCACCCAGTGGAAACCAAGATAGATAGATAGATAGATAGATGTGGAACCTCGGTTCACAACCATAATTCGTTCCAAAACTCTGGTCGTAATCCGATTTGTTCGTGAACTGAAGTAATTTCCCCCATAGGATTGTATGTAAATACAATTAATCCATTCCAGATTGAACAAACTGTATGTAAATATATTTTTTTTAAAGATTTTTAGGCACAAATATAGTTTATTATACCATAGAATGAACAGTGTAATAGTAAACTAAATGTAAAAACATTGAATAACACTGAGAAAACCTTGAACAACAGAGAAAACTAACACTGCAAGAGTTTGCACTATAGCGCCATGAACCACTTGCTAAAAACACTTTTTTAATGAGTTTTAAGCACAGGGAAAAAAATTAACATTTGAAAAATCCGTAATTTAATAAACCACCAAGAAAAGTAACATTGCAACAATGCACGCTACGAACCGAACGGTGTAAACAGAAGTGAAGTGGAGGTTAAAATCCAATAGAAAAAAGTCTTCATTAAATACAACGAGGTTAAAACAATGCTCAAAGCAGTCTCTTTAAAAACAAGCCAGGTGCATTCTTTAACTGCCTTCTCGGGCTTATGCGTCCAGCCCTCTCTCTCTTTCTCTCTCTGCGCCCACGTGTGTTTGTGTCTCTCTCACGCTCTCTCGTGTGTGTGTCTCTATCGCGTGTGTCTGTGTGTGTCGCTCGCTCTCTCTCTCTCGCTGCACAGCGAATGCACAGGGAGAGACTGAACATGTGCAGAAATCATCAACGCACACAAACCGAAAGGGAAACTAGCCTGTTTGTATACCGAGTATGTGGTTGTGAACAGATGCAAAAGTTTGGCGAACTTTTTGGTCATAAACCGATTTGTACGTGTTCCGAGACGTTCGTGATCTGAGTTTCCACTGTAGATAGATAGATAGATAGATAGAGAGAGAGAGAGAGTGAGAGGATTGTGATTATTGTTATTGTAATTATGTGCCTGTTTATTGAGGCTGTGGTGCTTGGGGAACACTGTTAGAGAAGAAATTAATTAAAAATACTTCTTCATGCTTTAACCTGGTGTCTGGAGCAAAAGTGTCACCTAGTGTTTACACCTGACATTCTGTTAGCCTTCTTAATGGCTTCTCAACACTGTCTGGCTAATAGCTAAGCTCAGTCTCTATTTGCTTAAACTGTAAAGGCTCAGCTCTTTTAATCTTTCCTCATAACTCATCCCCTGTAGCCCTGGAATCAGCAGAGTTGCTCTTCTCTGGGCTTCCTCCAGTGCTACTATGTCTTTATGGAGACTAAAACTGCCCACAGTACTCCAGAAGAGGTCTCACCAGTGTGTTATGAAGCTTCATCATAACCTATATGGACTTGTACTCCTCACATCAAGGCGCTATATAACCTTACTTTCTGGTAGCCTTCTTAATGGCCTCTGAATACTGCCTGTCAGTGGACAATGATGAGTCCACTATGACTTCTAAATCCTTCTCATAAGGTGTACACTCAATTTTCAGATGTCTATGACTGTGCGGGTCGGCTCCACATTACCCGATCCCACCAGGCTGATAGTGTTTCCGAGGGATGAGCGTGGAAAATGAGGACAACACATAAAGCAAGGGGAAGGTGCAAAGTACTAAAGCAATTAAAAAAAAACAAGTGTTCAAAATGTGCAATGCGAATTTCCTGATTAAATAAATAATCCAATTAAAAAGGTGAATTTATGGAGGTTAAAATAAAAATAAATAAATCGAGGGTAAAACCAGCTGGCAGGAAGCCATGTGCCTTGTTCTTTTCACTGGCATCTCCTCTGCTTATCCTATGTGGGCCTTACAGCAGAGGAGTCGCCCTACTGGCAGACACAGTTCACCTTCCACAGGTCCGGGGTCCCTGCCATCCCCATGGCTATGATAAGGCTCCCTCTCTGGACTTAGGCTCGGGTCCCCAAAGACCATGGCGCTCAATCCCAGCCTCGGACTCCCGCTGCCTTCCTGGGCTTCTGCGGCCACCTAATCACTCTAGCACCCAAGTCGCTCCACTGCATCAGCCCCTTGGGCGTTAGCCATCTGCTCCTCTCCAGGGCTCTCCACACAGTTGCCTGTCTTGATCTCATTCACTCGCTCCTCCTGCCTCCTTCTCTCTCTTTCTCCCTTTAAGTTCCATTCTGTTCCCCTCCTTTCGTTCCCTTTCATAGGGATTGAAGGTGCAATCACTCGATTGCCACCCCGGGCTGATACTGAGACAATCAGACCACCCGTACATGCTGGCATGGCAACACACAGTCAGCTGACCGCCTCACACCAACCCGGAGATGAGCAGTCATCGCAGCAGATCGCTTACAGCTGCTCCACTCCCCAGTGCATTTATTATTTATTTCAAATTGGCCAACTTTCTCCTGAGCCACGGACCTCTTATACCACAACCTCCGCTTGTGCATTCAAATCTAACATTTTTTCCTCCCATTTGTAATCTTTTACATTTAGTTTCATTGTCCAGAAGTCTGTGTGCTGACCAAGTCTCTCTGTGATGATTACACAGATTCTCGATGATCGGTCAATCCACCAAGCTTGGTAGCATCTGCAGACTTAAGCAGAGTGACAGGCGGCCATGGCCATTACCCATCTGGGACCCCAACTGTATGGAAGGACCGGGGGAGAGAGAGCATTGGCAAGGCAATACCTTCCTTGTGACACTAGAGGGCAGCCCTCCTGGGTGGCTGTGTCGCCACGGATTCCTGCAGGGCATGCTGGGAGACTGGAGTTTGGTATAGACCTGTTGGGTTTTGTGGGGGTCACCAGGGGGAGCTGCAGAGCCCGATAGTGGACTTCCACCACACCTGGGAGTGATTCTGGTTAACGCTAAGCCACCCGGAGCACTCCGAGGACCTGCTTACAAGGAGCCGCCTCATTCCTTTTGAAGAGTCGGGAGGATGAGGAAGAAGCTTGTCGGGATAGAGACTAGAGGTGGAATAAAGACGACAAACTATTGCGTGTACGGGACTGTGATTTAGGACTGTGCTGGAATGGTGGGAAATGAGGGAGAGCAGTTCCCATGAGGGAGAATAATAAAACTGTGCATTGGGTGCATTTTGGTCAGTGCCAGTTGTGTCGGGGTCAGGACAGCTGGAACACCACTGGTTTCCACATCCGCTGGTTACTTATATTCCTACCCAAACCATTTATACATGTTAAAAATAATGGCGGCCCTAACCCTAACCCCTGCCTGCTGGACACCACTCTTAACATCACTTCACCCTGACGAGGGTTTTCACACATCACCCCCTGCTTCCTGTGCCTGAGCCAATTCTGCCCCCGTCTACACCCCACACCCTGAACTACCACTTCTTGTAGTTTGATGCCCATCCTCTCAGGTGGCACCTTCTTAGCATGGCAGTGCTTGGTTTTTTGCCCATTGGATAGTGCAGTTAAATGGGGTATCCTGCGGGACCCTAGCCCTCGTTTCTTTGTTCTATGTGTTCAATCACAAGCGACATGCTGAAGCTCCGCACATTTCATTCGTATTCATTCCACCCCTTTATAATATAAAACACATTTCCTTCATCTTTAATACCAGCTTTCTTCCCAGATGCCCCTTTTTTCTTTTAATTAATTCTTGATTGGCAAAATTCCTTAGTGGTAGTGAAAAAGATAAGGTTGAATGTGCCACATATCTGATCCCGGGGATGGCGGAGTACTTCATAATTCACTGCGAGATGGTGGCATGGCAGGAGAATTGACCGATAATGAAATGTCTTATGCCATCATACGACGTGAAGGTCTACTTGCCTAATAATGAGACCCGGTGAGCTTCTTGTTCTTGCTTGATGAGCTTTTCTCAGAATATGAGATAAGATATGAGACGATCACACCAGAACATTGTACTTTACTACTTTCATTTTAAGAAGGAATATTTTCAGCTTATAATAGTCAGCCATATTCTGCATTAATGATTCATTGTTCAAACTCAATTCCAACTGAAGTGCAAATTTATTTTCCTTTCCTTGACTACAATGGCAAATGCAGATGTAGGAAAATGCGGTCAAAAATTAAACAAATTTGGCATTTTGTACAGAAGAAAGCCATCCAAGGAGACGCCCAGAGCCATTTATCGGATGGTACTTTGGTGGATTTGTTAAGAGTTGAAGGCTCTCGGCGTCTTTTAGTAAGTGACAATCACAGACAGAATGAGTCACACAGCAGGGGACACAAAGGGCTACCCGAGGGTGGTAACGCTGAGATGACACGCCGTGAGCAGAAGGTAAGCTGACACCTTTGTTTTAAACTCAGCAAAAAACTTCACAC
Source organism: Polypterus bichir lapradei (assembly GCA_026402145.1). Lineage (NCBI taxonomy): Eukaryota > Metazoa > Chordata > Cladistia > Polypteriformes > Polypteridae > Polypterus > Polypterus bichir. The sequence continues at coordinate 15,534,605 of JANRMT010062845.1, read as the reverse complement.
GAGTTTTAAAACACAAATAGCGATGAAAAGTGGCACCAGTGCATTAAAAGACGTATAGAGTGGGCTCAGAGTGTCTTCAGACCCCTTCACGTTCTGCTCACTTTACTCAGTTAATTTGGAACGGAATAGTTTGCCCATCAATCTCCACATAATCACCCAAAGTGACAACGTGTTTTCAGATAGATCTGCAAATCTATTAAAAGCTAAAAACTGAAATCTCTCCTTCCTAGAAGTACTCAGACCTTTTGCTGTGGCCCTCCGCATGGTGCTCAGGCACCTCCTGTTTGCTTTAATCCTCCTTGAGATGTTTCTAGAACTTGATTGGAGTCCACCTGTGGTGAACCAAATTGACCGGCCACCGTTTAGAAAGACACTGAAGGTCCGCCATCCGCACTACATGTCAGAAGAAAAACCGAGCCATGAAGTCCAAGGAACTCTCTGTGGACCTCCATGATGAAACTGGGGAGGCGTTGATCAGGACAAGGGGATCAAACCACTTGTAAACCTTTGAGTGCTCTCAGGAGCACCATATTCTTAATAATTGTGAAATGAGAAACGTTTGGAGCCAGCAGAACTATTTCTTGGGTGACCACCTGGCCAAAGTGAGTAACCGGGCAAGAAATCCCTTGGGTCAAGGAGGAGACCAAAAATCCAATGGTTAATCTTGTAGAGCTTCAAAAGTCTTCTGCTGAGATGGGAGAACCTATTGGAGGGTCCACCATGTCAGCAGCACTCCAACAATTAGGTGTCCATGATGGCACGGGGGTGACACATATGTGCTTGGGAGCCAGCTAAAGGGCTCAAAAGAAGGGAATTCCCGGTCAGACCAGGCAGTGCATTAATCCTTTCATTAATCCTAATTGTATTTTCTTATTTGTCTTTTTTCTCTTTCTTCATCATGTAAAGCACTTTGAGCTCCATTGTTTGTATGAAAATGTGCTCTAGAAATAAATGTTGTTGTTGTTGTTGTTCTCAAATGGGGGAAATTCCGCCTGGCTCCCATGACGACGTCACTTTCGGCTCCGCCCCAGAAGACGTCACTTCCATACCAACAGGAGAGCCCGCCTCCTAATGACCTCATTTCCAGTTCTGGTCCCAAGATTCCTCGTCTTCCTGCTTTTCTACTTTATATCCGCCATGTTTCCTAACCTGTTCAGTTCTCTTTTGGACTCTCGTCTGTAAAGACTCTTTTTTTCTCAGCCTTTTTGCATTTGCAGCCAATTCTCAAGTGATACCTCTTTGTTGTGCCCAGGCTTGATTATTTACCACAGTGGGTAGATGGAAACCATCATAAGGGGCATACGACAGCCCACTTGGACTATGAGAGCTTGAGGAAAAATAAAAATAAAATCTCTGTTCTGAGACAAAAACTGAACTCTTCAGGCAGATCTCCAAGCAATATGTCTGGTGCAGACCACCACCTACCTAATGGCATCAATACAGGGAAGCATGGTGGTGGCAGTATGGAGACAGTGAGACTGACCAGAATCAGGGGAAGGATGAATGCAGCCACATACAGTGAGAACCTGCTCTGGATTGCAGGCCACTTCAGACTGGTGGTGACGGTTCACCTTCCAGCATGACAATGACCTGAAGCAATGCTGGAGTGGCTTCAGGACGAGTCTCAGAAGTGGCCCAGCGCTGACCCCACATTAGAACGTGTGTGGAGGGACCCGACGATGGCAGACGCTTCCCCCTCCAGTCTAAAGGATCTTCCAGGAACAATAGGATAAACTGTCCAAATTCAAGTGTGCAAAGCTTGTGGAGACTTAGTCATGAAGATTTGGAGCTGCTATAGGGGCTTCTGTCAAGTACTGAATGAAGGGTCTGGATCCTTCCAGGATTTTTAATACATTTGCAAGCCTTTCTGAAGACATGTTTTCACTTTGTCATTATGTGTCATTGAGTGTACGTTGGTAGGCAAAAAGGGTAAATTTCTCCATTTAAAATGGATAGAGTCTGCAGACGGTGAAGGGGTCTGAATAGTTTCTGGACACACCAGCCATGGATTTGCTTCAGGTATTCAGCTCCACTCCCTCGTGCCAGTGATGTCCACATTAGGTCAGCTGGAGAATCCAAACCAGCCTGATATGAGCAAAGTGTGGCTGTGCACTGGGGGGGTATATCTGATTTGTGTCTGGTGATCCCCAATGGAAAATGGATGGCTGGCTGGATATTGAGATCCCACATGGAAAGGGTAGACTATGTTTGGTGGCACTTTCCAATTTAAATGCTTCTCATGCTGTAGGAAAGGAAGCTGCAAAGCGTTCCAGTGAGGTTTTGCTTCCAACAGTATGAGCACAGCAGGTTTTCCCAGTTGTAAGTAATCGAGAGATGACATCTGTGGAAGAATGAATATTAGAAAGGGAAAAATGCCATAAAAACAAGACACATTCCAGCAGCACAAAAGGTGAACCCTGTAATTAAACGCTCGTGGAATTAAGCCAAAACATCAGTGAACCAGCCTCTCGCCGCCATGAAGTCGCTTGAAGTTTTATGTAAAGTGTATGGCAGGAAGATGTCCTGTGGGACTCGGGCCGGCCGAATTCGATGAGGACAGGCATCAGTGGCACGCAAGGAGAGCGCAGGAGGTGTCAACCTCGCCATTTAAGATGCAGGAGCTCTTTGTCTACAATCCATAAAGTAAATGAAGTCATTAAAAAACATGATATTCAGTACTCGATTAAAGAGCCACTCAATTCTTAATCCACTCAGGCTAGAATAATTTGCACATTTGTTAGGAATCAGCAAGAGCAGCTGCCGACGGGTGAACACATTAGTTCTGGATGCAAGACACTTGTACACTTGTACACGAGCTGTCAACAGACCCTTCCAGAGTCCTCCGTCCCCCAAAACCCTGGTCGTGTTTGGATACCTCTATTGGTAAAAAAAAAAAAAAAAAAAACACTGATGCCCCCTACTGGCCACCTGTGTAAAAACAGCCTTGAACTCGGTGCCCGTGAGGTCGGAATTCAAAAGACTTCAGAAGTGCAGGGGCACCATAAGGCCCAAAAGCACGTTGTTACTTTGGGGGACTCAAGTGGACAAGACTGGCGAGATTTGTCGGGCTGAATGGCTTGTTCTCGTCTTCATTTCTTCTAACGTTCTAATCATATCTGTTTTGTCTCAAGCAGAAGACACTGCGTGGGGACCTAATCCTGGCCTTTAAAAATTCTCAAAAGCATTGATGAAGTAGACCCGGCAGAATTTGTTCATCTTAAGGGTCAATCGCATACTCGAGGATGCCATTGGAAAACAAGGGGCAGTGCCTATAAAACTGAAGCCAGGAAGCTCTTCTATAGGAAAAGATATGGAGTTGGAGCAGAAACCTGGACAACCATGAAGAAGGATCTGGATGAGATATTGGGACAGCTGGGAACTGTTAGCTAAACCAGCGGTTCTCAAACTGTGGGGCGTGCCCCCCTGGGGGGGGGCTTCGAATAAACGAACAAGACATCAACATTTAGATTTTATATTTTTATTTCAAATTTAAATTTGCAAGCATATAATCACAACGAATGCATTATAACGAAAATTAAAATAAAACATTTCTAAGGCACAGATCAAATGACTAATATGTGCCTGCTTTAAAGTACACAGCCTGTCCAGGTTTGGTTTGATATTTGACATACGACACTCTGAGTTCCTTTTCTATTTGAAGTTTGTTTCTATGATGAGCGGCGCTGCTGCTGCTGCTTTTATAGTCGCGTATTTTCAATCCAGAAAGTTCGAGGCGTATCGTTATCTGTCGTGAACATTCGGGTACCAGTAGATCAGGTGATAATGTGGCGCAAATGCACCATATTGGCAGCGTAGCCAATATTGCCAAATTGAGTTAAATAATTTACCGCGTATTGGGTTATTTTCATGATACCACTAACAGCGATATAATATTTGTCGGACGAAAATACGTTCGTCTCACGCAGATTGACTTCATCGGTGTCCTCGTTTACGAGATTTTTAAAAATTAAAACATATTTAATCGTTTCTTTACATAAAAAAAATAATTAAACAAGAATAAATAATTTATTCTTTGTTTTTGGGATTATAATTACTACCAAAAACCACATAAGGCATTTTAATTGTTATTAAAGCACTTTAAAAAAAATAAATTGCAAATATTGCATCGAAGTTAGCTGAACACATGCAAATCTTATGGAAGTGAAAATGATAGGATACCGCGACACAGCACAAGTATCATACCTTTGTTAGTTATATCAGGGGTTATTCTCATCTATCTTATATAGTGCAGGGGGCGCAGAATTATTCCAGGTAGAAAAGGAGGGGAGGGGGCGCGAAATACGAAAGTTTGAGAACCGCTGAGCTAAACAAACGAGTGACATGTGGACTGAATGGTCTCCTCATTTGTCAAATTTCTCATGTAAACTGAACCTCTTTAGTCTTAAGCAGAGGAGACTGCGTGGACACGTCGTCCAGGTCTTCAACATCCATCGATAAAGCAGATCCGGCATCATGTGTTCAGCTTAAGGGAGAGTCACATACTCAAGCACACCCTTAAACCGCCACATACTTGGGGGGTTAATGCATCCCTGGACACCAAATACTTTTTTGCTGCACTTTTTAAGCAAACATCACAATTCACAAAGAAAATGTTACATTTTAATGGAACACGTATTTTTTTCATGCATAGTTGCAAAGGGCATCACAATTATTGCACCACTAATCATTTTACACTGAACTGAAAAAAAAAAAAAAAACTACTGCAACAAGCTCTTATGATATGTTCAAGGTGCAACTGATACCATTGACGAAATTCAGTGAATCACCGAGCCAACTGCACTTGAACTGGCTGCATGCAAACACGCCGAGGTAAACGCCAATGATTGCAGGCTCGTCTAGTGCAGTGGCTCAATCCCAGAGACAGTGGTACTGCAGTTCTGCCGGGGCCGCCGCGGGTCGTGAGCTGGCTGCTTAACGAATATACGGCACGGACTGATCAGCTCCGGCGTGCTGGCAAATTGCTCTGGGAAGCAACTATAGCCGGTTACGGCATTCAACGAATGCACTTTTCCAAATATACTCGGCTCCCGCGTGCTGGCAAATTGCATTGGGAACCGACTCTAGCTGGTTCCAGCCGCTTAAGGGTTAAGGTGATGCGCATTTCAAACTGAAGTCAGGCAGCACTTCTTTACACACAGAGTTGTGGGACTCTGAAGCAAAGAAACGAGTCGTGGGGTTGAAGCAGAAACCTGGACAACCTTTGAGAAGGAGCTGGGTGAGAAACGAGGACAGCTTAGATCTGGGGTCCTCAGTCACGGTCCTGGAGGGCCGCAGTGGCTGCAGGTTTTTGCTCCAACCCAGTTGCTTAATGAGAAGCCCTTACTGCTCCAGTAACACTTCTGCTTCACTTTAGTGGTCTCGCTCGTTAAGATTTTGAACCCTTATTGCTTATTTTAGTCTTAAACGGGTATATTCTGATTAGTAATAGAGACCAGCATTTCTCCATTGAGCTTGTTTCCATTTATACCTGTGTGTATTTATCCTGCACTATTGGGTTTAATTAAATACTTGGAAGGAAACTGAGGAGAAAAAAGTGAAGGACTGAGGATTACTCCTCCAAATCATTTGGATGATCTCCTTGGAAAGGGGGAAGAAAATCTAGGATATGGGAATGACCTGACATTTTAGAGTTAAAGCACAAACAAGCCATGCCATTAAATTATTGGCAAGAATTGCTTTCTAAATAAGCTCCTGGGTTAGAACAAAAACCTGCAGCCACTGCGGCCTTCCAGGACTGGGATTGAAGACCCCTGGCTTAGATATTAGCTAAAGAAGTGAGCCTGATGAACTGAATGGTCTCCTGTTGTTGGTCAAATCTCCTGTTCTCACATGTGTGATTGTTGATAATGACAGACCGCTGTCAGGCACGTGGTCCTCATGCTGGGTAGTATCTTCAATTACAGAATCGAAACTTCCTATTTAAGATGGTGGCTCAGTAGCACAAATATGTTGGACTGAACATCTCTGTGCTAAAAAAAGACAAAAAATAAATCTGTGTCATGGCAACACTCACTGGCATCGTAACTGAAGGAAAACAATAATACCAAAAATGAGCACTTTGAGTACGAGGTATGAGTTAGGTCATATCTCACTGAGCCTGTCTAGAAGTGACGTATGAGAGAACTCGTATCTCAGTACACAGCCGCTACCGACACAGCCAGCTTGCTGCCGCATCTCAGTTGTCTACTGTAGTGCTGCCATCTAGTGGATAGTCATAGAGTTATTTTACATGCAACAGCTTGCAGAATATAGCGCTATAAAATAGTTTGTAATTATGTCCCCGTAAAAACAAGACATAAAGATGAAACAACTTGATTTGTTGCAAGATGAATATTTTGATGATGACGACTGTAATCAAGAGAGTGACAATCAACTGCATGATGGTGTTTCTTCATCACAAGGTGTCTGATTTGTCACAACGGTCAGGACATCACTACTTGGACATTCCGCGGCCCACTGAGTACAGACAGTCACCGACTACCAGATGTGTTTTGGGCAACGACTCGTTTTATTTGCAGCTCATGAGCTTCTAAGCCTGCACTCTGAGTGCTGCCATCCTTCATGGACTCTCATTCAAATGCAGACTTTTAGTCTCGTTCGTGTTCAGAATAAAGGACAGTAAAACCTCGATTATCCGTCAAAAAAAATTCTGCACGCAGCGCCTGCCTATTACTGAGCTACTCGTGCCGTGCAGTACGCTGCTAGCTTGTAAACATTGGAACAAGTCTGCCCTGTGCCAGCGCGTTGTGTTCTTCCCCAGCACCACACGTCAGGCCGCGTTTTGAAATCACAGTGTCTGTTACGTCCCTTCACTTTTATTAGTGTTTTGTAGCTTTTCTCTTTTGTTAGAATTAATCTACCAAACATTATTATGGCTGATAAACGTATGCGTGTGGTGTTGGAAATCACAAAATATTGAAATTATTAAACATTTTCGAAACAGCAAAAGTGCTTCAAGTATTGCTTCAATTTACACAGTAGGAAGAACAGCGAACGATATAAAGCGTGATGCCGACAAAACTGAAAAACGTGTCGAAAATGGAAACCACCGATGGTAATGTTATTCTGTATCAATGTTAGTGTTCTTCTGCACTGCAGTTTTCTTTTTAATTCTATTATATTATGTTTTGTTCATACAGTGTGACGTTCAGGCAGCAAACTACCACAAGCACCCTGAACGCACCAGAACGCTACGCCATGACGGAGTGGAGTCTCCGCGGCTGGACGATCTGCGCTGCTAACTGAATCCCGGCAGTGACAGAAGAAATGCTTCTCCGATGGGCCCTTGAGGGGTGCTGTACAAATAGATGATTCTGCAATTTGAACCCCCAAAAAAATTCCCTGGAGAGTCAGTTGGAGTATGCGAAAACGGACAAATTCCTAATACAAGAAATTGTATACGGTGATTAAAGGATTAAAATTCACTAACTTGTTACACGTCTGAGTCTCTTGTAGCTGTTTGGGGGGTTTGGGCGCACCCCCAGACGTCACACACACCACACATGCATGTCCTCATCCTGTGATGGCAGGGTGGTCTCCTCTCCCAGCCCCATCACCGTCCATCTCGACGTCTTGCACTTTTCACTCTCTTTATCTGTCTGTTTATCACTCGCCATCCCACCACTAAACTGGCCAAGTAAGTGACCCTCTCTCCCTTCCAGGGTGGGGTCCCGCTGGCCACGTCTTGCTGGCAGGCCAAGCTGCGGCAAACGGAATAAGTGTCCTCTGGCAAATGATGGCTGTAATATTCCAAAAGGTCTGACAATTACAAGCGTTCGCTTTATTCACCATATGCTACCAATTTTAGATACTCTTTAACTTATTAATTTCTGAGTAATTTTACACATTGTGAGCAATTCTCTTCTGCAGAACAAAAATGCTTAAATTCATTAGGGAAGACTGACAGCCTATTCATCATTCCAGCATTAATTTATTATGAAACCTCAGGCTGCAGCAGATAATCAAAGATAAAAATGTCGCCTGTATTAAATGAAGATAGTTCATGTCTCAGGGATGAAAACCTGCTCCATGATCTAATCTGAGCAAATGCGTCTGAAAATGACGGATTTGTGAAATTCATTCTTGATGGAGCTCAATTTCTCTAATTTATTTGCAATCCTTGACAGCAGGAAAAAAAATATTTCACCAGCCTGTTAATAATTTGACCAAAACTTGCAGTCGTTTCCACCGCCATCCTACAATACGGACTTGTAAGAGCAAAACCTTCTTTGACGAGCGCCGGGTGAGAACACGCGTGTTGTAATTTCCGTTCAGTCCTGGCATCTTTTCCGACAGGTGGCAGGGCCTAATTGGAGAGGGAGCTGGAAGGATGTTATTGGTGTAGAGTCCAAATGAAAGCACTGATAGGACTTAACTCTGTGTGTGTGTGTGTGTGTGTGTGTGTGTGTGTGTGTTGTAACACTAGGGGTCGCTGTTGCCCCGTGAAGCCCCGCAGACAAACGTCCAGGACACCAAGTAAAAGCACTAGAAATATTTTTAATTTCTTTTCTTTTTGATATTGTGCCACAGTAGACACAACTAACACCACCATAAACAAATAAATCAATATTCAATACAAATACTAACAATAATCCTCCTCTCCTCCCAGCAGCTCTGTCACACGCCCCCCCCCCAACTCCGGCTCAGCTTGCTGGGCTTCCCAGAGTCCTTTAAATAGTCCGTGACCCAGAAGTGTTCCTGTCCTTCTGTCCATGTGATTCAATAGCACTTCCGGGTCAGATAAAGACTTGTAGTTTTCTTCAGCCCGGAAGTACTTCTGTCCCCATGATTTGGGATTACTTTCGGGCTATAATAGAAACAAAAGTCTACGTGTCTCCCTGCAGCATCCCCTGGCGGCACCCATGGTATCCAGCAGGCCTGTGAAGCCGAACTCCATTTTCCATGATGCCCTGTGGGAATCCGGGGCACCTCCATGTTGCAGGGAGGAATCTACCGGCCTGGATGTGTTGGCCGGGGTAATCTGCCGGCCATCTCTCACAGTGTGTGTGTCCTGTACGCCAGGGCTGACTGCTGTAGACAAATGTTGAGAAAGATTTGACCGGCTGATCCATCAGTCCATCTTTATTTAACTATTTTAGGGCTGATGTGGACTTTTGTCAACAGCAGGGGTTGAGGTTGGATGTTGACTTTACTTGACATCCACGGGCAGAGGGTAATAATCAGCTGTAGACGTCGACAAAACTCACCGTCACGTTACGGGTAGACCCTTCTTTGCTAGGAGGATTGTTAGACTCATTGACTTGACATCGAATCTGTGTGTGTGTGTGTGTGAGGAGCGTAGAGTGAACAACATCTAGAATGGTATTGAGTTCGGGCAAAATAGCAAAGCAAATGGGCAAGGCAAGATACTCTACGGGCATTATTAATGTTTTTTGCTTTTTGCATATTATTGCTGAATCCGACTCTGACTTTTTAAACTCTGATTTTGATGGAAATCAAAAACGAAAGGCAGGTTAGCAGAAAGTGCCCCTCAGAATATAAACGGTTAGACAAACAGGTGTGTAGTAAGTACGTAAGCCATGTGACGGCCGATCTTAGGAAGCTAATGTTTAATGTTAAAGGCATTTAGTGTTTGCTTTTAGTGGGAAAAATATTCAGACCTGGGAAAAAAATGAAAAAAAGAATTAGCCCTTAAAGAGTTAAAAAGTTGTGCCCTGGAGCGTTCATCTGAACATGATACTGCAAGATAACAACTAGTCACACATATGTAACACCCGGCCATTTCCTGTGCCAGTTTATTCCACTTTGTAATCTCTGTGTGCTTAAAGGATAAGTTCTGTATTTTTTTCAACATGTTGGCATTTGGACATTTTCTATAAAATTTAAAAAATGCACGGCCTGTCCTAGAGTTTCAAAATGGAAGCCATGGGGCACGGGACGATCGCTAGTGGGCTCTCATTATGTGACGTCCCCGTTTTAATGCCCTCACAAATTCCAAAGATTTACCACATGACCGATAAGAGCTGGCATGGCGTTGTTTGGGGGGGAATTGTGTCTGATCCTCAAGCCGAAGCGGATCGGTGAGGCAGCCTTCATGAGGGTTACACTGAGCTCAGCCCCTGAGGCGGTCGTTTTTATCCCTTGCAGCTCCATTTTGCTTGCATCTGTCACACCATTTCCAGTGTTATTTGTGTGGTCTCGTCTAGATTGTTCTAATGTTCTAATATACAAATTATCCATCCATTATCCAACCCACTATATTATATTTTATTAATATAGTTTTGTAAATAAATGTGACTATTCGCTAAACTAATCTTTGGATGATCTCCCTTTGTCATTTTGCCCTTCTTCATTCACTTTGTCATTGTAGTTTTGACCAAATGTGGTTGTCACTTGGCTTGAAGGAAATAAGCGTGTGAGCGAAACAAAAGGTGATGTAAGGGGGGCTCACCCTCGTTGTTTTGTGTGCTCCGATGTGACTGACGTGCAAGTGTCCATTTTCTAGCAGCACAGCATTCACAATGATTTGAATAGCAGATGCTATCAACCAAAGCAACTTCCAAGGCAGGTCACCAAGGGGTTAGTGCTTATCGATAGAGTGCACATGGGAGGCAGCTTGAAGGCTCTGGTGATGGTAATTACCCACCGAACCAGGAGTTGGCGCTCTGGACTAACATCTTCCCTATTCCTCCCTCAGTAGAACAGAAGACTGGCGGCCACTTCGCCGCTGACGTCACTTCCGTTTCCAGCCCTCCTAGCCAAGTCACCATATAAACCCAGAGCCGGACATATTGCACCAGTTCCCTTCTTAGCTCCCGTCTGAAAAAGACGGACTCCACAAGTTGTTGTGTGTTTTGTTATTTCATCGGTTTCGATTATACGGGGTCCCCAAGGTGGTGCCCCAGCCCTTCAGTGTAGTTGTGACTCCTCTTTTACAAGACATACATACAGTAACTCACCCAAGTGACTCCACAGTGGAATAAGAAAATATACAAAACACAACGTTTGTGACTAGCAGAGCATGAAAATGAGACCAGAAACTCCAGTAATCAGATCACAATGGACTAAACGTGAGGTGAAGTCCCCGCGATCTCCGGGGTCGGTAAAGTCCATTCAGCAGCATCGCCTCTGTGAGCTTTATCTTCTTAGCCTCAAGCTAATTGTTATGTAAAACATTCTTTACCCTTTGACCTCTGGCCCTCCGTAGCGTTTCGCCACTACAGCCCAAGACTCCCTAGAAATCTTCTGACTTATGAAAGTACAATTTTATTATCCGATGAGAACACGATTTGGTTCACTATATTAAGGTGAAGCGGTCTTTTCACGTGAGCTTTGGGGGGCAGAGCGCAGTGTCAGTCATTGTACATGCACCCCCGGAGCGATTTTCAAGTTAAAGTCTGCCTTCCATGTGGACCCAACAGAGTAAGATCCCTTCTGGAAGTAATGGGCTTTGATCCAGAGACCTTCCACATACCAGCGCAGATCATTCGCCACGGAGCCACCACTCCACACCACTGATAAGCCACAATATTATAACAACAGCTTGATGCAGCTTGTGAATTTCCCCTTGGGATTAATAAAGTATCTATCTATCTATTTGTCTACCGTAAAACAAGCCATATAACTTACAGTTTCGCTGTTTTCATCCTTTGTGGGGGGTCCTAACGCTAAAACGGCACCTTTGAGTGATTCGCTTCAAAACATTTTTCATTGCCAGAAGAAAAGCACAAGAACACTTCACCTGATTTTCCAACCGATCGGCACACGTCCCCCCCTTCGCCGCAGGCCTCTCGTGTCTGACGTCAAACGCCCCAACACTCTCAGCCACGGTGAGTCCCGCTCTGGGGACGGAGGCAGGTGTGGAGTTTGACTGGAGTGGTACGTCGTTCACAGCGTAACACAGATGTCCTAAGGCGAGTTCAGGGAGTAGAAGCTCTCTTTGCCTGTTTGTACTTCTCAGCCCAAACTACGCAACCTCCACCCTAAAGTGCAACCAAATTCCTTTCTGTTTCCTTCTAGAAAATTACGAGCAAAAAACAAAAGTGACCTGCAGCAAAAAAAAAAATGTCCGTAAGTAGAGAGCGGTGCATCATGTGGCGTAGTCTAAGAGAGCGAAGGTCGGCACGCCAGCCAGCCAGCCAGCCGAGTTAGGACAGCAGTGAAGTGTAGAGGCCTTATGGGAATACGCCAAGACTTAGGGTAACGTAACAGGGCCATAGCGTACCAGCTTTGTGCGGGCCGCTATTTCAGGCCGGCAGGGTAGATACGGGGGGCCATCACACTGGCCTTTTGGGTATACAGGGCTATGCGGCTGGCCCAAAGTTAACATACCGTCTCTTCAGTCCGCTATCTGGAGAGAACATCACAAATGAGTCTCTGTAGCTGGTCCATTCTTTAGCAAACGTTGGACTGAAATGATGACCTGACGATTTCTATCTAAAAAACAAGAATAAATGACAAAAGCTCTTTGACGTACTTAGTAGTTTTGAAGAAACTGGAAATCAGGATGTGGGAGGGAAAGGAAAAGCAGAATTCTGGACTTAAACCATGCGGACGTGTGGAGAGAGCGGCGACCGGGCTGGGAGTCACCTGGAGCTCAGCACTGTGGCACCGTGCTGTCAGATGTGTGAAGCCATGTAGATCAATCCTGAGCATGGGAAAGGCGCTTTATAAATTAAATGTATTATTATTATCACAGTATGTAGGCCACCAGCAGGTCGAAACTTGTTCTCTCTATGCAGTCTCTCCTTCAAAGAAAGGAATGCATTTCGCTCTCCATCTCCAGCTGGACGGATTGTGCCTCAGAACACAAGACTTAAGGAAACATAAAAGAGCCGCTCCTGACTACTTGGAAAATACATCTGGTTTAAAAAAATGAAAGGCGCTGCTGGAAAAGAATCTGACAACTCCTGATTCAAAGCTGTGTCCGTCTTGCTCCAAGCCAGAAAACGAGATCAAGTATGGCCTCGGAAAACACAACTTACTTCCCTGCAGTTGCCTAAGGTGCTCCAATATGCGTGGAGGTTTTGCATGCCGAGAGTGAGAAATTTCTTAGCACTTCTGACACGCTATTGTTGGGTCGATGACTAACGTACAAACTTCATTTGTACCGTACCGATATGCTTGTTTTCTTGGAATTAAACTCTTTCACGTAAACTCAGTAGGAGACATCTGTTGTTCTGTTGCCTTGATTTCATTACCTGCTGTGGACCACCAGGGGGCAAACAGCTCCCCAAACCCCGGACACAACAGACACAGGACACACACTTTCACTTTTTCTTCTTTTCTCGTGGGAAACGCCTTCCACCGTTTCCTACGTGTACAGCACAGTCACAGCACAAGCACCAATAGACAGTCCAACACAAAACACTCGCCTTTCACTTTCTTCTCTCTCGTCACCTCCACCTCCACTCGTCTCCTGCCAAGCTCCGTCCACCTCCTCCCGGCTGTGGCTCCCCGAGTAGTGGTGGATGGACCCTTTTATAGGACACCCAGAAGCACTCCAGGGTGCCCAACAAGCTTCTTCTGGCAGCACTTCTCGTTGTGGCAGAATTGCTGCCAAACAGGGCTTGGCAAATGTCCAGGCGCCCCCTGGCAGTGACCACGGGCCCCAGGAAGGTTCAGCTTCCATGCCCCAAACCAGTGGCCCTGCTGCAAGCCAGGGGGGCTGCTGCCCTCTAGCGTTCTGGGGGAGATAATGTCCTGAATAAACTCTCTCCCCCGGTCCCTCCACTATCGAGGCATCCCAGGTCCCAGGTAAGGGCCCGGCCGTCCGCCACACTGGTCATTGAGCTCCTCCATCTCATCAACACTGTGTCAGTCGTGAAGAGATGCCAGTCAAGCGCAGGGCAAACTCACGAACACGTCAGCCCGAAAGTCGGCAAAGAAAAAGGGCAGCAGTCCTGGGAGACAGAAGCCCTGAGTCCTCAGACGTACGATACTCAAATATGATTATACCCATAAAGTTTATTATGTTATAGAGCCATAAAGTTTTGGTCACGTAATGGGACGATGCCACATTTGATGTTTCCTCACTACTGCTGAGATTGGCTTCAGTTGGCCCACCCCAACAGTGGGATGAAGCAAGCTTGATAAATCTGAATTAGCACAGGCCGCCCTGTTCATGGGAAGCGTGAAGATTTACTTCATAAGGCAGAAGTACGTCATAAACAAGAAGAGCTGTGTCAGATATTTGAAATATTAAAATTAGTCCTTCATTTTAAATGTTTAAACTCTAAACATTCTCAATTGCAATAGATATTTGTCATTTGTCCCCCTCTGATGGAGGTCCATAGAGGGCTAATAAAGGATCAAAAGTTAAAAACAACCTCAAATTCGGAATCGGTGACCTGGAAATCATCTAAAACGATACGCCACATGCTTCTGTTCAAAATTTTGTCATTGTTCACATTCTGAGAGTGGCTCTTAGGGGACAAATCTCAGATCTCAAAAATATGGCTGCTTTTCGTGATCAGCAAACGCGAAATGGCATTAAACGACTCTCCCCATGCCCATATTCCTGATGCCCATTTTATTGATGCTTTGAGAAAAGGAGGAACCGGGACTCCTTGTATCGCATTAAAGGGCCGAACTCCAGGAATCGGCTGACGTTTCGTGCAGAACTTCAAGTCCTTCTGATCCTTGTGGCAGCAGACACCTATTTGTTCACTCTTTATCAGAAGAGTGTCATTTTCTGCACAAAACACGGCCTAAAATGAGGGTCAGAAAAAGAAGAAGCCCCAAAAAGCTTGAGCTCCTGCATATCTAGACATCAGGACATGTTGAATGGTATATCATCTGTGGGGCTTTTGTTGTACCGGTTAGACCAAAAAATGCCTAAGTGATTGCAAAGTATCTTCCGAACACAAAGGTGTATAAAATTTCCATGATATGAACTTAAGACGCTGCTTTTCGGTGGCTCACTTGTAGTAGTTGTACCGTGTTAGCTATTATGGATGCAATGAGAAGTCAAGCAAAAGGACACCTTTTATTGGCTAACTGAACTGATTACAAGGTGCAAGCTTTCAAGGAAGAAGATGAAGAAAGAAAGAAGAAGACATTTATTTGGTGTCAGACATGTGGGCATCGGGTGGGCATTTACCAGTCTGTGCTGAGTAAATACGGGGACGGAATTAAGCGTGACACTGCTGCTTATGTGTCCCATCTATCCCTTTAGAATGGAGGAAGAGAAAAGTCTGGAGGCCCACTGAAGTCACGCCCCAATACCCACAAAGCCCCGCCCCTTCCAGTCTCTGAATTGAACGACAAACAGGAAGTCAGCATTCAAACTCAGACTGTTTTCAGAGGAGATTGGAGCTCCACACCTCGGAGGGACTGTCAGCTTTAAAACAGCAACCGGCGATTGTTTTATTTTGGCACAATTATGCCACATCTTCATGCTTTGGACGTTCCAATTAAATAGGGCATCGTATGGGACCCCAACCCTCATTTCTTTGTGTGTTATCTTTAGTTACAGTGAGCTTTATAAATAATCATCTACAAAAAGGTCAAGACGACACAGATGCTCTGCCGAGATGTACATTTAGCTTGGCAGGAGGGGATGTAATGTGATGAATTAAACATCCACTATATGACTAAAGGTATGCGGCCAAATGACTGAGTTAAGGTGCATCATAACAATCCATTGACAAACATTGAAGAGCTCTGTGACTGTAAATGTGGCACGGTCATAGGATACCACCAGTCAGTCCATGAGATTTGTGCCAAGAAGTGGCAGACCCCCATAAACACACAGATCGGGCAAAACAATGGCTGGGACTGACATCAGTTACCACAGAGTTACAAGCTGTGTCCGGATTCAACATCAGCACAAGAACTTCATGAAATGGGCTTCTGTGGCCGAGTGTCTGCACACAAACCTAAGATTGCTCTACACAATGCCAAGCGTCATTGGCCTGAGTGGCATAAACCACACCACCATTGCACCCTGGGGCTGCGGAAAAGCGTTCTCTGGTTTGGAGTCTCTGCTCATCCCAAGTTTCCTCTCCTGGTGATCCCTCCAGACCTCGGCAGCCTTCACACTCCTCCCGTCTGCCAACTCCACCTGGACAGTAAGCAGGCTAGGAGTGGAGGCCAAGTCCATGAGACTGTTAAAGGTCCACCAGTAACTGCTGCACCATCACGCCACCCTCACTTTGATGACTTACACAATATCCCGTTGAAAGTAATTGTAACATGTCGTATTTAGGCTTACCTTTGTAGTTTATTTTAAATCCTATGGAGCCAACGCTTTCGTCCGTTTGAAGGTGTAGCCACATTTGGTTTGTCATACTGACAATCAGGTCAGGGACAAAGCTGCCGGTCAGGCTGAAAGTGAACAAAGGAAATGAGAAAATGACAGGATGACACCGTGTGCCCACTTCATTTAAGAAAGAGTGAAAAAAATAAAATAACATAAAATCCTTCAGCTTTGGTCAAGACTCGCCTGTCTGCAGAGATTAATTCATTGCACTATAAAAAATAAAGAGGAACATATGGTGGCAGATGTGGAATCAAGAAAAATATTTTCTTTCATTTATTCAGAGTTATGCTTCTATTAAGAGATTCATTAGTAACTTCAGCTGCTTAATGACAGAGGCTTCAGAGACGACTTACACTTGAAGGATCGTTCTTGGATCGCCGACTTCCCCTCCGTCTCCGATTGTTAACGTGTCATATCCAATTTCCAAGTCAAATTCTTCAAAGTTGATCTGAATGACCTGGTAGGAAGAGAATCAGAAAGATTAGGCACACAGGGGCTCCTTGGGAACGGATTTTTTAAAATCATTTTTATAAACATTTGGTGATGTCTTGTAGTTAGACAGTCAAAGATGTTCAGGGCCTGCTGCATCTTTGAGAGGTAAACGTCTCTCGACCAACTCTGGAAAAAACCTCATATGTCACATTATTCAACTTTTTCAGCAAATTGAGAAAATGATGC